>MU765675.1:181430-237184 GCA_026770625.1 Nicotiana glauca | reverse complement strand
AAAGGCACCCAGGTCCGCTTGATTGGGGCTACCCGGTCGAGCGCCGGTCATGTCCCTCGAATTTGTGGCGTGACACCAAATCACAAACCTTGCAGTTGGTATACCTCTTTTCCCTGGACTAAGCTGTACGAAGCCTATCCCGAATGATCCTGACCTTGTCCAAGGCATCCTAAACAAGATCCGTACCCAACAACCGAGCCTCACCCGGCTCAAACCATCTAACTGGAGACCGACATTGCCTGCCATATAAATCTTTATAAAGAGCCATCTAGATACTTGACTGGTAGCTGTTGTTGTCGGAAAACTATGCTGAAGGAAAAAGTTGATCCCACGAGCCTCCAACGTCAAAGATAGAAGCTCGGACCATATCCTCCAAAATCTGAATACTCCACTCGGACAGCTCGTCTTTCTGAGGATGAAATGTTATACTCAACTCAACCCGTATGCCCAACTCTCGCTGAATTTCTCTCCAGAAGCGTGAGGTAAACTGCATATTGTAAGGCCCTATAAATTTTTTTCCTCAAAACCCAAGATCTCATAGTGCCAAGTTTGGAATATGTATTTGAAATTCGTAAAATTCTTCGGACCCTTTGGATTGATCTATGCATTAAAAGGTTAAAGAAAATATTTTTCTGTGACCCATTATGCGGCCGCATAACAGCAATGCGGGCCGCATATCTGTCGTAGAGTGTGACAGTATGTTAGCTAATTTTGAGGTCAACTATGTGAACAACTATGCGATCACATAATTAATATGCGGCCCGCATAGTCATCGCATAATCTCCTGGAAATTTTTGCTAGGGACAGTTCTGCGGTGCATTATATGACTGCAGAATAGGTATGCGGACTGCATTCTTATCGCATACCCAGGAAGTTTGTTTAGTTTTTGGGACAATTTGTGCGGTCAATTTTACGGACCACATGTCCATTAGGCGATCGAAAATGCGATCATAGATCTGTTCCGGTGCTCCAAATTTCTAGTTTTCTTACTCGACCCCTTGTCGACATGTTATATGCTACCATTCATTTTAGGCTTATTTTCTTATGCATGTAGAGAGAGATAGAGGGTCCTACAGGGAGATGGGGGTTCTTTATCAATATTTCTTCTAAGATATTGCTTAACCTTGAAGATTTGTCAAGAAAGGTACCTAGGTCTTCTTTCTAAAAGGTATAGTTCTATAACCCAAGCTCTTAATTACTAGATATGACTAGGATAGACCATTAGAAGGGTAGTTGATGAGGATAGATATGGATATCTTGCATGCATGAGTTCTTAAAAGTATTAGGTTAGGTCTTGAGCTAAGGATGTATCGTTTTAAAAGCATAATGCATACTTAGTGTTTGAGAATATGTTCAAACGAGCAAAAAAATGATCACTTCTCTAATTTGTGGTTTGATTTGTCATGTTCCTAAAATATAGACGTTGCTAAGAGTCTCGAAGTATAGTAGGACTTAAGGAAAGCTCAATCGAGGCATGTGAGCTAAACTTTCTCTCTCAAAAGTGAATTCCATATTGTTTTGTGAGTTTACATGTTGTTTGTCTACCAAAATGGTATAGACTTGAGTCACACTTTAAATGAAGGTTAGTATCTTTATTGGGTAAGAACAATTCAATTTGTTTAATGCCCCTAGTTGCTCTTATGTGCACTAAATGCCTTGATTGAATGTGTCTATTTGTTGATAAATTGTAAGGATGTTGGGAAATGAATCGAATAGGAAAATGTGAAACAAATTATGAAATAAGCCTCGACCCAACTATTATGAACTAGCTTTAAAAATAGAATGACCTAAAGGTCTTGTACCCAAACTAAGCCCATAAGTGGTTGTTCTAGATATTACCTTGCCTTTTAAAATATATACATTACAATGCGAGTCCTTATACATTCAGATGCTGAAATTGTATAATTGTTAAAAATGGGAAAGGAATAATTGAAGGATAACCGAGGTGATTGATTGCTTACAATTACAATGTGTATTTCAGTTGTTGGTTGAAATGTCCCTCTTAGGAAGAATCCTTTGTGTTTGTTGTTTCTATTACTATTGAACTTATAATTTTTGGAATACTTGGTACATTGATATTGGTTGGCGATCCTTCGAAATAAAGGATATGAGAATGTGGAAAACCATATGCGGCCTTCATGCCATGACAAAGTTGAACCTTGTGAAAGGCCCAAAGGGCCAAAAAGATACTGTTATCGAGAGAGACTGAGAACATTAATAAAAGCTATAAAATATTAAAGGTATTGAATTAATCATGATTTAATATATGTTATATTTGTGTACTTGTATTTATACTACAATTGTGTGCAATATTAAATCAAGTCAAAAATGTTTTTGGGATTATCATTAGCAATACCGAGGAAGGGTGGGTCATAAGGCCCACACCTGAAACTACATGTGCCGGTGTTGGAGTTCAGTGTCACTTGGGAAGAAATGGAAATATTGGTGAAATTGTGACTATTTCTCCCAAAGTGAGATGAAACTAATACCTCTGAATTTGAAAAGAAAAAGCCAACCCACACGCATATGCAGGAATGCGACCTAGCTGATTGGGTTGAAATAAGACTCCATGTTGCACACATAGTGGTACTATTGTTGTGACAACTTTCTTTCGCATCATAATGTCAAACCACATTGTTCCATGAGGAGATGGCCTAGCCGATCGGGCGTGATCAGACTCTTTGCTAACAAAGACGATGGTAATATCGGTGCTAGTAATCTCCCAACCAAATATACATATATATATATATATATATATATATTCTATTTTCTTACTTGAAAATGGTTATGTTTCAATTAGTTATTTAGATATTGTGGATTGCGACTTGCTGCTTCTATATGTTGTTTCTAATTATATGGACATTCTATTTTGAAAGAGGACTTTTAGCCTTACATACTAGTGTTATTCGATGGCACTAACATCCCTTTTGTCGGGGCGCTGTATCGTTTTATGATACAAGTTGTTCCACAGCGAGCGGTATCGGCCGGTGATAGCAGTATTCTCTTCCCAGCAGACTTGGTGAACTCCACGCTGTCCCGAGTCATGTCATGTATCTTTTCTTCATTTTCTCATCATTTTTTGAGGTATGGCCAAAGCCTTGTTTCCGGTATTTCCCTATTTCGCTTCTATTGTATTTAGAGGTTGCGTAGACTATTTGTAGGCTGTGGTTGATGTTTGGAGTCCGGACTAGAAAAGTTTGTACTTGATAAACATGTCTTTCATTAGGATTGTAAACTTGTAATATTTTGTAAACTATGAATGAAGTCATTAATGGAAATGAAATAAAAGTCCCTAATGGAGGATTTCCTAGTGTTTTAATAAGATTGGATAACATTCCCTCTTTGTTCATGACTAGCTTCGGTAGCATGGAAACTAACAGACTTGCTCGGTCAGGTTTACTCAATTGAGCACCGGTCGTGTTCCATGGTTTTGGGGCGTTGCAAACTTGGTATCAGAGCATAAGGTTTTAAAGTGTCCTAGGATATATCAGAGCCGTGTCTAGTGGAGTCCTTCTTATCGATGTGTTGTCTACCACATCTATAATTTTGAGGCTGTTTGGACATTCAGGAATTCGACCCTTCCTAGATATTCCAGATCATGCTATAGAACTCAATATAGAGATCTAATTTCCTTGTTATGTCTCATATTCCAGATGAGTAATCGACGAGTCTAAAGCAGCAAGGAAGGAATAACCCCGCCGTTGAATTTGGGGGAGATTGCGCTTGAGTTCGTAGGGAGGACGCGCTAAGCCATGCAAGGCATGAAAGAACTTATTGCTGAGAGAAGTGTCCTTGTTCCTGCCAATGTCATTGCACCACCAGAGCGTGTGGATATAGCATCTAATAAAAAAAAGAGGGTTGTTAGTGCTAACGAGCCGAATTGTTCAGTTTGGCAGAAACGTCACTTGGGGAGATATTGGATGACTCTCAAGATATGTTACAGTTGTGAAAGGAGGGGGCATAAAAAGAATAAATGCCCGAGGTTGGGTACACCTATCTCGGTCTGCCCGTATATGGGAAGGAACATTTGACGTCGTGCTGTGAGTATGCCTAGCGACATTCTTGGGGTGGTTGATCAAGGCAATTCCAAGGACCTGCATACCAAACCGATACCGGAATTGGTACTCCCACATTAGAAACTTGAAGGAAGGATAAGGGGGGTGTTTATAATGTATGTAAAAATTTTGAGTATCAGGTTGGTGGGGTGAGTCAGTTTAGTAGACCTCATCCCCGTTGTGTGAAATGTGCGAAATGTCATCCGGGAGTATGTCGCTATGGTAACAATGTATGCTACAAGTGTTGTATGTCAGGTCACCTTCAAAGAGATTGTAATTCATGTTGCCTGATCATGGGCAGGGGTGTGGCGTAGCCAAGCAGTTCTACAACTACTTCCTCTATAGCACCTAAAGGATGTGGGGCAGTCGGGGGTAGATTCGGATCTCGGGAAGGCCCAACAGGTACTATCCTATGAGGAGACATCAAAGGTCAGAGGCTTTTTCGGGTATGGTTACAGGTATATTGACTTTTCAATCTCGTGGTGTGCATGCTCTTATTGTGTAAGGTCCCGTGGTGCCAAGTTAGGATCGTGTGTCGGGTTCACTTGATTGAGCGCCGGCCGCGCCTCCCGAGGTTGGGGCATGACAAACTTTGTATCAGAGCCTAAGGTTTTGAAAGTGTCCTATGATGTCTTGGAGCCATTTCTAGTAAAGTCCTACTTATTGGTGTGAAGTCGACCACATCTATAAGTTTGAGGCTATTTGGGCATTTATCAATAACACCCTTCTTTGATACTCGGGATCGTGCGGTGAAATTGTTTACTTCCTAATCGGTGTGTTGTGTAATCTTTCAGTAAATGGCACCTAAGGAGAAGGAAAAAACTGGCCAAGAAGCCAATGCCACCCCAGGAGCGGTTGATTCACAGATTGATGTTGCGGGTGAGGGTAGCCTCCCTGCTATTACCATGCCAGATCCTCCTGTTCCAGAACAAATTGCCTCAGTCCCTACAACTACAGAGGGTACCACTATACCTTCCGTTGGGGCTCCTGTCCCGCCTCTAGTCCCAGCTTCCGGTTCTAGCATTTCTGATGGGGATCTTTGGGGAGCCATTCAAATGTTGGCTCAGTTGGTGGCCTCTCAGGCCCAAAGGTTAAATGTTGCACCCAGTTCATCCAGCCAGCCAGGGGATTCTACTGGTTCCAGGGTAAACAGGTTCCTTCAATGAGACCCTCCGATATTCACGGGTGCCAACTCAGATGAAGACCTGCAGGACTTTATTGATGAGATGCACAAGACCCTCAGGGTGATGCGTGTGACTGAGACAGAGGAAGTAGAGTTGGCTACCTACAGTTTGAAAGGGGCGGCTTATTCCGGGTTTGAGTTATGGGAGGACTCCCGAGAGGAGGGGCACCCTCTGGCGAAGTGGAGTGAGTTTGCCGATGCTTTCATTAATCATTTCTTGCCCACTGAGACAAGGGCAACCCGGGCAGCAGAATTTGAAAATCTGAGGGAAGGTGACAGAAGTGTATGGGAGTACCACATAGAGTTTGTCCGCTTGTCCAAGTATGCTATTCACATGTTGCATACCATGGAGGCTAGAGTGCGTCGGTTTGTTCAGGGTCTTAATCATTTGACTATTAATGAGGCTTCTACAACAGCATTGAATTCTGACATGAACTACGGGAGGATGGTGGCTTTTTCTCAGGCCACAGAGGACCGTATGTTGAAGAACACAATGGCGAGAGAAGTAACAGCAAGGCCCGGTCTACGGGCCACGTAGGAGAGTCCCTAGGTGGGGGAAGATCAGCTTTTAGGGGAGGATCATTAGGACCTTCCCAGTCTGTTGCACAGTCTTCAGCCAGTGCACCGCCATTAAGGCCCAGCCAGCAGCGGTGGAGTCATTTCAAGCCCGGTCAGGGCGACAGGGGATTCCGCCTGCGAGGTCGGTTAGGGAAGAGGTCTCAGCAGCAGCACAGATCCCCGTGTCCCAAGTGTGGGAAGATGCACTCGGGGTCTGTTACATGGAGTTGCATATTTGTTATGGATGTGGGATGAGGGGTCATATTCAGAGACATTGTCTCGCATCTCATCAGGGAACAGGAAGGGGCACAGCTCAGCCCTCCAGTTCAGCAGCTGCCACATCTTCAGCCCCCTCCTCAGCTCAAGGTGCCCTAACGCCCGCATAGCGGGGTGCAGCTAGGGGTGGTGCGTACAGTTCGAGAGGTCCCAGCCGATTTTAGGCTATGAGTAGTTGCCAGACTGCAGAGGCTTGTCCAGATGTTGTTATAGGTATTCTGACTATCCAATCTCATGATGTGTATGTGCTTATTGACCCTGGTTCCACTTTATTATATGTTACCCCATTTGTTGCTACGAGATTTGGGATAGAACCAGAGCAGCTTCACGAACCATTCACAATATCTACCCCAGTTGGTGAGTCAATTTTGGCTGCTCGAGTTTATAGGGGTTGTGTTGTTACGGTGCGTGGTAGAGATACTATGGCCAATCTTATCGAGTTGGGAATGGTGGATTTTGACGTGATAATGGAATGGATTGGCTTTACTCATGCTTTGCCAAACTTAATTGTAGGATTAGAACTATCAGGCTCGAATTTCCTAATGAGCCGATCATCGAGTGGAGGAGAGATAATGTAGTGCCTCGAGGTCGGTTTTTTCCCTACCTTAAGGCCGCAAAAATGATCAAGAAGGGGTGTATCTATCATCTCGTTCGAGTTGCAGATGCTAGTGCCGAGGCACCTAGCCTTGATTCCGTACCAGTTGTGAATGAATTTCCAAATGTCTTTCCAGAAGAGCTTCCTGGGATTCCACCAGAAAGGGAGATTGATTTTGGGATCGACGTGATGCCAGGCACACAGCCTATATCGATTACACCTTACAGGATGGCACTGACAGAATTGAAAGAACTAAAGGAGAAATTAAAGGATTTGTTAGAGAAGGATTTCATACGACCAAGTATGTCACCATGGGGCGCACCGGTCTTGTTTGTAAGAAAGAAGGATGGATCGCTGCGGATGTGTATTGACTACCGGCAACTTAACAAAGTCACAATCAAAAACAAATATCCCTTACCAAGAATATATGACTTGTTCGATCAATTGCAAGGCGCTGCATGTTTCTCAAAGATTGACTTGCGGTCCGGGTATCACCAGTTGAATATACGGGAGCAAGATATTCCAAAAACAGTCTTCAGAACCTGGTACGGGCACTTCGAATTCATGGTAATGTCTTTCAGGCTAACAAATGCCCCATTAGCTTTCATGGACCTTATGAATCGAGTCTTCAAGCCCTTCCTAGACTACTTTGTGATAGTGTTCATTGACGACATCTTAGTACATTACCAAAGTCGGGAGGACCATGCTGGCCATCTTAGGGCAGTATTGCAGACTCTTCAGCAATATCAATTATATGCAAAATTTTCAAAATGTGAATTCTGGCTTGAATCTGTCATGTTCTTGGGTCATGTTGTTTCTAGGGAAGGAGTTATGGTTGACCCGTAGAAGGTTGCGGCGGTGAAGAATTGGCCTAGACGTACTACTCCGACCGAGATTCGTAGTTTTCTAAGATTAGCTGGCTATTACAGAAGGTTTGTGGAGGGGTTTTCTACTCTTGCCTCTCCTTTGACAAGATTGACACAGAAAGTAGTTAAATTCAAATGGTCTGATGCTTGCGAAAAAAGTTTCCGAGAATTGAAATCAAGGTTAACAGCAGCACCGGTATTAGCCCTACCAAAGGGTACCGAGGGGTTTGTGGTGTATTACGATGCCTCAAGAGTCAGGCTGTGGTGTGTGTTGATGCAGCGGGGCAAGGTGATAGCCTACGCCTCTAGGCAGCTTAAGAATCATGAGAAGAACTATCCAACTCATGACTTAGAGCTAGCAGCTGTGGTGTTTGCACTAAAGATTTGGCGGCATTATTTGTATGGGGTCCATGTGGACATATTTACCGATCATAAGAGCCTTCAATACATCTTGAAGCAGAAAGAGTTGAACCTGAGACAACGAAGGTGGTTAGAGTTGCTCAAAGACTACGATATGGATATTCTTTACCACCCAGGAAAGGCAAATGTTGTGGCAGACGCACTTAGTCGAAAATCTATGGGGAGTTTGGCTCATTTGGAGGCCTACCAAAGGCCGTTAGCTAAGGAAGTTCACCGACTAACTAATTTGGGAGTTCATCTGGCAGACTCCGATGAAGGAGGGGTAACTATACGAAATATGGTTGAATCGTCGCTTGTGGTAGAGGTGAAAGAAAAGCAATCCAGTGATCCATTGTTAGCACAACTAAAAGAAGGTATTTGCAATCATAAGACCTCAGCTTTCTCCTTGGGCACGAATGATGGTACCTTACGGTACCAAGACCGCCTGTGCATTCCTAATATCGACAGTCTTCGGGAAAAGATCATGGTAGAAGCTCACACGTCCAGGTATTCCGTGCACCCAGGTTCTACAAAAATGTATCATGATCTCAAGGAAATTTATTGGTGGAACAACATGAAGAAGGATGTGGCGGAATTTGTGGCAAAGTGTCCAAATTGTCAACAGGTAAAAGCTGAACATCAAAGGCCCGGTGGGTTGACACAATGCATAGACATTCCAATGTGGAAGTGGGAAATTATTAACATGGACTTTGTGGTAGGATTTCCGCGCACTTCATGCAAGTTTGACTCAATTTGGGTAATCGTGGATCGTCTCACAAAATCAGCACACTTCTTTCCAGTTAAATCTACCGACACGGCAAAGCAATATGCTCAATTGTATATCAAAGAAATAGTCAGGTTACATGGCACTCCAGTCTCAATCATTTCACACCGAGGGGCTCAATTCACAGCTAACTTTTTGAAGAAGTTTCAGCAGGGTTTGGGTACGCAAGTGAACCTTAGCACAACTTTTCTTCCACAGACCGATAGGCAAGCAGAACTAAGTATTCAGACGCTTGAGGATATGTTGCGTGCTTGTACTATTGACTTCAAGGGAAGTTGGCATGACCATTTTCCACTCATAGAATTTGCTTACAACAACAACTTTCACGCTAGTATTCAAATGGCACCGTTCGAAGCATTATACGGTAGGAGAGGTAGGTCTCCCGTCGGATGGTTCGAGGTTGGAGAAGCGGAATTGATAGGGCCGGACCTCGTGCACCAGGCCATGGAGAAAGTCAAGCTCATTAAAGAAAGGTTGAAAACTGCTCAAAGTCGCCAAAAATCCTAGTCGGATGTGCGTCGCAGAGATTTGGAGTTTAAAGAAGATGATTGGGTATTCTTGAAAGTTTCCCCTTTGAAGGGTATCATGTGATTCGGGAAGAAAGGGAAGTTAAGACCAAGGTACGTCAGGCCATACAGAATTATTCAGAAAGTTGGTCAGGTGGCATACAACCTCGAGCTACTGCCCGAGATGTCATTGGTACACCCGGTTTTCCATGTGTCTATGTTAAGGAAAGTGGTAGGGGATCCGTCTGTGTATATGGCGCGGACCTTTTTGGATTTAATGATGTATTAAAAAGTCAAGAATAAGTTTCCAAAATAATGAAAGAAATGCGGTCCAGAATGCGGTCGCATAATTGAAATGCGGATCGCATAGCTGCCGCAGAGTGAGGCAGAATGTTCGTTAAAATTGAAGTCGAAAATGCGGTCGCATAATCAAAATGCGGACCTCATAAGTCATCGCATATTTTCCTTTGAATTTGTGAAGGTCAGTTCTTCGGTGCACTTTTCGACCACAGAAGACGAATATGGACCGCATTATGACCGCAGACCGAGTCAGAATGTTTAGTTTTTGGGGGAGCATTCTGCGGTCCATTATGCGGACTGCATGTTAATTTTGCGGTCGCACATGCAACCGCATAGTTGACTCGGGGCTCCAATTTTCTAATTTTTAACCCGACTTCCCTATCGATATAACTGGTGTATTAGCTCATTTTGAGCATTTATCTAAGCAATTCTAGAGAGAGTAAGAGGTTCCTTAGAGAGGGAAACTCTCTCATCAAATTATTCTATAAGATTGGGCTAAATCATTGAAGAAGATCAAGCAAAGGCTCCTGAATCTTCATCCCAAGAGGTAAGGCTCCATCATCTCAGCTCATATTTGTATACATAGCCATATGGGGCCATTAGGGAAGTAATTCATGGGTATGAGAATGAATATCTCGCATGCATGCCACCTTAGAGTATTGGAAAGTAGTAAAATTCAAAAAGGAAGCAATTAGGGGTATAACATGACAGAAATTCCTCTCAAAAAGGGGCCTAAGATACAATGCACCTTTAGTGTTTGATGATGTGCTCGAGCCAAGCTAGAACTTCAGTTTCGTCTCTAATTCTCAATTTTTAATTCAAAATTTCTTGCTCAATAGATTGAAGCTCTAAGAGTTCCAAAAAAATTGAAAAGAGTAAGGAACAACCTTATTGAGGTATGTATGGCTAAAACCCCCTTTTATTAGAAATCGAGCTCCGTTGGTGCTTACGGACGTGTGGTAAGAGTTGAATTGGCTAGTGTATTGATTGTTATTGTGAAATTAATTGATTTACATATATCTATACATATTCGTGAAGGATGTGCCTCAATGTGAATAACGTGCCAATATTGATAATTGGAGAATGATGAAAAGTATAATTATTTGTTGAAATACTTGGGCTATAAGCCAACAATGAAACAAAGGATTTTTCATGCTAGCTACGCGCTCACTTACCTATGATTTCAACTTGAATTATCTTTGATATACGTGTCTATGATCACAACTTAAAAACGAATATTGAGAAGGGACAATGATGTAATGACGGTGGCCATGAGTGGCCAGAAATTGTTATGATATGTATGGAATAAGGATTTGAAGGTGTTGACAAATGAGAATCGAGTAATGCCTCTAATGAGGTGACCTAACCGATCGGGTCGTGATCGGACACCAAGCCGCAAACATGGTGGAAATATGCTGATATTGAATCCCGTATAAGGGAAATGAAATATTGATTGAAAGTAATGCCTCAAACGAGGTGACCTAGCTGGTCGGGTCTTGACCGGACTCTGCTCGAGATGGCGGTGGTTATGAGAACAGTGGTGAACATATGACAGATTTGCCTTAATCGGTGTTGTGGAAATTGTATGAAGAATTATATGAATTGTTTCTTTGATTTGCCGTATTAATTGCTTGTATCTATTTGATAGTTCTGTCTAGCAAAATGTGTTTAGTTATACATACCAGTACAATTCAAATGTACTGACGCCCCTTTTGCCGGGGGCGCTACAGTCGTATTATGATTGTAGGTGGCCCCATAGCGGACGGTGCAGACCGTGTGTAGCGGAGCGTTCATCTACTTGATATCTCGGTGAGCTCCTTATTCTTCCATGGGGCTGCATGGTGTATCTTTTGTAATTACAGTTTTCTTTCATTTTGAGGTATAGTCGGGGCCTTGTTGCCGGCATAGTCATGCTTATGTGTTGTATCTTTAGAGGCTCCAAAGGCACTAGAGTGGGTTGTGTACAGGTTTTGTNTATGAACGGTAAAATATCACGATATGAAATGAACTAGTAATGTGGTATACCCCGTGTATTATCGTTCAAATTAACCAAAGGCATGAGCTCTGCATTCTTAATGCGTTAGGATAGAAAGCGTTCGGTAAGGCTTGCTCAGTCGGGTTCACTTGATTGAGCGCCGGTCGCGCCTCCCGAGGTTGGAGCGTGGCATATTGATTCCGGTTTCGCTTGGCCATATGTTAATCCTTATGTTGCTACGGGATTTGGGATAGAGTTAGGGTGACCTTATGATCCATTCTGCGTATCTACTCTTTGAGCGAGATGAACTATTCATGAAGCATCTTTATCACGATTATCTTACTTGCAACCTTATGTGGAATCGAGTTCTATGATTGTTTTCTGAATTGATTCTGAATCTAAGGGTAATTATTCCCCATCTGCCTTCCTAGAATCTCAACAAGAAACTATACCTAATAAATTTCTTACAGATTATTTTATTTAAATGGATAAGATCTACTCACTTGTGCTTATGCACGAACGATCGTAAAATTTTCCTATGTGGTGCAAAATTCAATGTAAAGTAGCCTGTGTGGTGACCTTTCTTGATTCACTATTTTTCTCCCTGGTATAGATGGCTTCGATGGTTCCAATGATCACTTTGCTCCTTAATCAATATTACAATAAAGTATTTTAGCTATCTAGTAACATGAGACCCTATCTCGGCTCCTATCATATGCGTGCCTATCAGTTGAAGTAGATCGTTTATCTATATAAGTTTTTGAGAAATTTGAGGTTTACACAAATCTGGCAGAAGAAGATCTTTTCTTTACCTATTGTAGTATGACTTTCATGCTCACTTAAATCGCTCGGCAATAAGTCGCTCACCTTTATTCTTAGCATTGAAATTGCTTGTGAATGGACCAGCATCGCAACCGAAGAATTATTAGAACATAATTGTGTCAATCTCATAGAAAAGAATTTATTCCCTCTCTAGCCAGCCTATGATTTCCCCCCTCCATATTTTTGAGAAGTCATAGCAATGTGGATTCTATCGTTAAAGGTTCGTATTAGATGTTTCGGGCTTGGCACATGTCCTATTAATTTGAAAGGCAAGTTGTCCTATCTTTAGTACTCTCGTATATGATCAACTATTAGGAAGGGTTGAGTGGGTTGGATTATTGTAACCTCACAAGTGTGTAACTACAATTTCATTCTCATGTGCTTGTAGTGCAGATTCCTTTGTGTGAATTAATATTAGGAATGTAATTCGACTTCAAACTTCAAAACCCCTATCTCATTCAAGGTGCCAGGATATTCCCGTTCTTGATAAATCAGTCTTCCCTACCCTCGAGGAGTCGACTGGTGGCACGTACCTGAATAGTCCTCCGTGAATGATTTCTATTGCCGATATGGTATCTAAACTCCCTGCCTCATTGCTCCAAACCAATGATTTCATCGCAATGATTGATCGTGTCATCATGATTTGCAGTAAGTTTTTTCTTTCCCAAAATAAATTACAACCTCATCAAATACACTGCTCAACACATCTACATTGATGGATTCTTGAAATACTTCCACTCCAATCTTGAACCTCGTTTTGGTAAATCTATTAAGGGTATGGGTTCAAGCATGTCCAAAGGGTATCGTCACTCCATGGTTAATCATATTGGGTAGGAACTCTATGGTCGTATCTATTCTAGCCCATCACATAATAATGGTTAAAAGTTGCCAAGTGTTCAATTCGAGTGTCCATCATAAAGATTTAGAGTTAAAGAAAATAAATAGTCTGTTCTCAAAGTTCCCTTTAGGAAGATTCTATGCAAATTGTCCCTAAGGTCAAAGTAGGTACAGTGCACTTCAGAAGTTACGGGTCAAGTTATGAGTATGATGTCTCCCCCTGCCATATCGTATTGTTGTCCTCAATGGTTTCGATGTTCCATTTATCTCTATCTAAGAAGGTTATTGGGAATCTTTGGTATATCATTCCATTGAAAATTGTTGAAGGTGGAAATGACAGATAGTTGGCTTATAGGGAGTAGCTAATCGCAATCCGGGACTAAACCAGATTGAGAGTCGTGGAAGGGAAAATATTTATTCGCATAATTGTATATCATATGGTCGTAATTAGAGAGGCACTTTCTGTGTGTTACACATTAAAAATGTGCAGCTCATGTGCAGGTATTGTCCTTGATCATGAAATGTTAGATTTGTGGAACATCTGTGTTATTGGTATGTTGATGTATTGTTAAATTGGTTTCTGAGGTTCTCTGTTAGGTTGATGGGCCCAGTTGCACAGGAAGCTTTGGCGAAATTTTTAGAAATTTTAAAAGATAGTTAAATTTGGAATTTCCAAGGTGTGAATGAAGAGTCAAATCCAATATAAAGGGGCACCGCCAAGGTGGAGAGTCAATTGTTGTTGTTGATGTTAATGGTAGGAGGAAGAGTAGTGTTGAGGCTACAACAAGGATTGTGGTGTTCGTACCATAATTGAGCTGGTGGTAACGTGTTATAAATCTGGTGTGGAAGAGAAAGAGGACGATAATGCATTAGGGCTTTTGTTAGAAGATGGCTTCTAGATTCAGTTCTATTGTCGCCATTGTTGATGTCAAGTGCTTATTCTGGTCCGAGGGTTTAATATGAATAAGTTAGATCTCAGTTCTCGATAGGATGCTATAAGTAGTTGAACGTATTGATTAGGGAAGAGCAGGAGGATCACTTGATAAGTATATCGCTACCCATAATTGAGGGGCATATGAAATTTGGGAGCTTGAGGTAGGTAAGGAAGAAATGAGTCCTGTTAGGTATTTGTTGTGAGCCATGATCCTTATTCGAGGACGAGTGATCTTAAGTAGGGGAGGATGTAAGGCCTCGTGAAAAGTTTTACTCAAAACCCGAGATCTCGTAGTGCAAAGTTAGGAATATTTGTTTGAATTGCTTAAAATTCTTTGGACCCTTTGGATTGATCAGTGCATTAAAAGGTTAAAGAAAATGTTTTTCATAAGGGTGCATTTCTGCGATCCATTATGCGACCTCATAACATCAATGCGGGCTGTATATCTGTCGCAGAGTGAGACAGTATGTTGGCTATTTTTGAGGTCAACTATGCGGCCAATTATTCGATCGCATAATCAATATGCGGGTCGCATAGTCATCACATAATCTCCTTAAAAATTTTGCGAGGGGCAGCTATGTGGTGCATTATGCGACCGCAGAATAGTTATGCAAACCGCAATCTTGTCACATACCAAGGTAGTGTGTTCAGTTTTTGGCACCATCTTTGCGATCAAATTTGCGGACCGCATGTCTATTATGCGATCACAGATTTGTTCTAGGGATCCAAATTTCTAATTTTCTTACCCGACCGCATGTAGATATATATTATGCTAACCTTCATTTTAGGCCTATTTTCTGAAGCATTTACTGAGAGAGAGGGTCTTAGAGGGAGAAGGGGGTTGATCATCAACATTTCTCCTAAGATATTGCTTAACCTTGAAGATTTGTCAAGAAAGGCACCTAGGTCTTCTTCCTAAAAGGTAATTTCTATAACCAAGGTCTTAAGTACTAGAGACTATGATAGACCACTAGAAGGGCAATTGATGAGTGTAGAAGTGGATATCTTGCATGCATGAGTTCTTAAAAGTATTTGGTTAGGTCTTGATCTAAGGATAGGATGAGGAATGGTAGGATCTTTCACCAAAATTGTTTTAAAAGCATAATGCATACTTAGTGTTCGAGAATATGCTCAAACGAGCTAGAACTATGATCACCTCTCTAATTTGTGGTTCGATTTGTCATGTTCCTAAAAGATTGATGTTGCTAAGAGTCTTGGAGTATAATAGGACTTAAGGAAAGCTCAATCAAGGTATGTAGGCTAAACTTTCTCTCTCGTAAGTGAATTCCATATTGTTTTGTGAGTTTAATTGTGGTTTCTCAACCAAAATGGTATAGCCTTGAGTCACACTTTAATTGAAGGATAGTATCTTAATTAGGTAAGAAGAAATCAATTTTTTTAGTGACCCTAGTTTCTCTTATGTGTACTAAATTCTTTGATTGAATGTGACTATTTGCTGATAAATTGTAAAGACGTTAGAAAATGAATCGAACGTGAAAATGTGAAACAAATTATAAAATAAGCCTCGACCCAACTGTTATGAACTAGCTTCATAAATATAAATACCTAAAGGTCTTGTACCCGGACTAAGCCCATAAGTGGTTGTTCTAGATATTCCATTGCCTTTTTAAATACATACATTACAATGGGAGTCCTTATACATTAAAATGTTGAAATTGTACAATTGTTAAAAATGGGAAAGGAATAATTTAGGATAACTGAGGTGATTGCTTGCTTATAATTCCAATGTGTATTTTAATTTCTTGGCTGACATGTCCCTCCTTGGGAAGAATCCTTTGTGTTCGATGATTCTATTACTATTGAACTCGAATATATATATAATTACTTGAATATTTGGTACATTGCTATTGGTTGGCGATCCTTGTAAATAAAGCAGATGAAAATGTGGAAAACCATATGCGGCCTTCGTGCTATGAGAAATTTGGACCTTGTGAAAGGCCCAAAGCGCCAAAGACATACTGTTATCGAGAGAGACTGAGAACATTAATAAATACTATAAAATATAAAAGGTGTTGAAGTAAGCATGGTTGAATTTATGCTATATCTGTATACTTATATTTGTACTACAATTGTGTGAAATATTAAATCAAGTAAAAAATGTTTTTGGGAGTGCTATTAGCAATACCGAGAAAAGGTTGGGTCATAAGGCCCACACCTGAAACTACACGTGCCGGTGTAGAAGTGGAGTGTGTCACCCAAAGTGGAATGAAACTAATACCTGTGAATTGGAAAAGAAAAAGACAACCCACACGATAAATGTGGGAAGGCGGTCTAGTTGATCGGGTGGATATCGGACTCCATGTTGCGCACACGGTGATACTATTCTTTTGACAACTTTCTTTCACGTCATAATGTCAAACCACATTGTTCCATAGGGAGATGGCCTAGCCGATCGGTCGTGATCGGACTCCGTGCTAACAAAGACGGTGGTAATATCAGTGCTAGTGATCTCCTAACAATATAAATATTTATATATACTATTTTCTTAGTTGATAATCGTTATGTTTCAATTAGTTATTTGGATATTGTGGATTGCGACTTCCTGCTTCTATGTGTTGTTTCTGCTTATATGGACATTCAATTTTGAAAGATGACTTTTAGCCTTACATACTAGTGCTATTCGATGGCACTAATGTCCCTTTTGCCGGGGGCGCTTTATCGTTTTATGAGATAGGTTGTTCCACAGCGAGCGGCATCAGCCAGTCATAGCAGTATTCTCTTCCCAGTAGACTATGTGAGCCCCGCTCTATCTCGGGGTCATGTCATGTATCTTTTGTTCATTTTCTCATCATGTTTTGAGGTATGTTGGAGCCTTGTTGCCGGTGTTTCCCTATTTCTCTTCTATTGCACTTAGAGGCTCCGTAGACTATTTGTGGGTGGTGGTTAATGTTGGGAGTCCGGACTAGAAAAGTTTGTACTTGATAAACATGTCTTTCATTAAGCTTGTAAACTTGTAATATTTTGTAACCTATGAATGAAGTAATTAACAAAAATGAAATGAAAGTCGCTAATGGAAGATTTCCTAGTGTTTTGATAAGATAGGATAACACTTCCTCTTTGTTCATGACTAGCTTGGGTAGAATGGAAACTAACAGGCCTGCTCAGTCGGGTTTACATGGTTGAGCGCCTGTGGAGTTCCATAGTTTTGGGACGTGACACGTACCTCGGTCCGAAATGATAGATATTTGCACACCATGAAGACAAACAATCTCTCGGATATAGAGCTCACCTAACCTCTCGAATGAATATGAGAGTGCTAAAGGAATGAAATGCAGTGACTTGGTCAGCCTATCAACAATGACCTATACTGCGTCAAACTCCCTCTCAGTCTGCGGGAGTACAACGACAAAATCCATAGTGACCCGTTCCCACTTCAACTCGGGAAGCTCAATCCTCTGAAATAAACCACCAGGTCTCTGATACACGTACTTAACCTGCTAACAATTCAAGCACCGAGCCACATATGCAACGATATCCTTCTACATTCTCCGCCACCAATAATTCACCAAATCATGATACATCTTCACGGCTCCCGGATGGATAGAGTACCGAGAGGTATGGGCTTCCTATGGAATCAACTCCCGAAAAACATCCACATTTGGAATACACACTCGACCCTGCAATTTCAAAATTCCATCATCATCTCGGGTAACCTGCCTTGCACTTTCGCGCAACACCTTGTCTCTAAGGACACATAAATGGGGATCATCATACTGCCGATCATGGATACATTCCAATAAGGAAGAATTAGCAACTCTTCAAGCTAGCATACGACTAGGCTCAGAAACATCCAACCTCACAAATTGATTTACCAAAGCCGAAACAGCCAAAGCAAGCAGTCTCTCACCTACCAAAATATAAGCGACACTATCCATACTGGCTGACTTCCTACTAAAAGCATCAGCCACCACATTGGCCTTTCTTGGATGATATAAGATAGTGATAACATAAACTTTTAACAGGTACAACTACCTCCTCTGAATCAAATTCAACTCCTTTGTCTTGAACAAATACTGAAGACCCTTGTGATCTGTGAACACCTCACATGCCATGCCATACAGGTAATGCCTCCAAATATTCGATGCGTGAACAATGGCTACCAATTCCAAATCATGAACCGGATAGTTCTTCTCATGAATCTTCAACCGCCATGAACCATAGGCAATGACCTTGCCATCCTGCATCAACACTGCCCCAAGTCCAATACGAGATGCATCACAATAAACTGTATAAGACCCTGAACCTGTGGGCAAAACCAACACTGGTTCCGTAGTCAAAGCTATCTTGAGATTCTGAAAGCTCGCCCCACACTCGTCTGACCATCTGAACTAGGCACCCATCTGGGTCAACCTGATCATTAGGGTTGCGATAGATGAGAACCTCTCTACGAACCGACAATAGTAGCCTGCCAATCCTAAGAAACTCCGAATCTCAGTAGCTAATGCTGGTCTATGCTAGTTCTTGACTACCTCAATCTTTTCGGATCAACCTTAATACCTTCTGCTGATACAATATGACCCAGGAATGCAACTGAACTCAACCATAACTCACACTTCGATAACTTAGCATATAACTGACTATACCTCAATGTCTAAAGAACCACCATAAGATGTTGTTCGTGCTCCTCCCGTCTGCGAGAATATATCGAAATATCATAAATGAAAACTATCATGAATGAATCAAAATAAGGCCTGAACACTCGTTTCATCAAATCCATAAAAGTTCTTGGGGCATTTGTCAACCCGAATGACATTACCAAGAACTCATAATGCTTGTACCGAGTGTGGAAAGCTATCTTAGGGACATCAGATGGCCTAATCCTCAACTGATGGTAGCTAGATCACAAGCCAATCTTTGAAAATACCTTAGCACCCTGAAGCTAATCGAACGAATCATCAATCCTTGGAAGTGGATACTTATTCTTGATTTTAACCTTGTTCAATTGCATATCATCAATACACAATCTCATTGAACCATCCTTCTTTTTAGCAAAAACCATCGACGCACCCCATGTCAAAATATTGGGTCTAATAAAACCCTTCTCAAGCAAGTCTTGCAACTGTTCCTTCAACTCTTTCAACTCAAGCGGGACGATACGATACGTTGTGACAAAAATAGGCTGAGTTCACGGAGCCAAATAATGCAAAAGTCAATATCTATATCAGGTAGCATACCCAACAGGTCTGAAGGATATACCTCAGGAAAGTCCCAAACAACAGGCACAGAATCAATAGAAGGGACCTCAGCACTATAATTTGCGAGCATAAGCCTAATAGGCCAAACACCCCTTCTTGACCATATGCCGAGCCTTCACATAAGAGATGACACTACGGGTAGAATGACTAGGAGTCCCTATCCACTCTAAACGAGGTAAACCTAGTAAGGCTATGATCACTGTCTTTGCAGACAATCCAAGATTGGGTGGTAAGGTGATAACCAGTCCATCCCCAATATAACATCAAAATCGACCATGTCCAAAAGCAACAAATCTACTCGAGTCTCAAGACCATCAATCAAAACTACACAAGAGAGATAAACTCGATCTACCACAACAGCATCGCCTACCGATGTAGACACATGAACAGGAACACTCAATGGATCACTAGGCATGACCAGATACAGTGAAAAATAAGATGACATATACAGGTGTGTAGACCCTGGATCAAATAACACAGAGGCATCTTTATCACAAACCAGAACCGTACTAGTAATAACTGCATCTAAAGGCTCAGCCTCGGGCCTAGCTGGAAGAGCATAACATCGGGGCTAGGCCCCACCACCCTTGACTACATCTCTGGGACGGCCTGTTGATGGCTGGCCTCCACCTCTAGCGGCCTGAGCTCCACCTCTAGCACCTCTACCTCTACCTCTACCTCTACCCCCGCCTATAACTGGCTAGGCGCCCTGTGGAACACCCGGTGCCTGAATCATAGCACAGGAACCCTGATGCGGGGAACTTGTTGAAGCTCAAGGGAAATACCTAGAAATGTGGCTCGTGTCGCCACAAGTAAAACAAGCCCTTGACTGTTGGGGCTGACGACCCTGGAAACTCTGAAGCGGTGGTGCACTAATAGGACTTGCTGGTGCACTGTAGGACTGACGATCAGAATACTGCATCTGATGACCACGGCCACCTGAAGCGTCGTGAGAAACCAGGGGTGGCCACTGAAAAATCCTAGGAGGATAACCTCTACCATATGAATCTATCATGACCCAAAAATCCCTCCGAAAGAGTCGTGATGGCACCTAGTCTGTAAACTAGGTAAGCCTAACATTAACTGAAATTACATTGATATTTACTAACTTTAAATTAAATTACTCTGAAAACATTACAATTCCCAAAATCAGTGGTACAAGTCGCAATCTTTTCTAAGAGTAGTTATACCAAAAAAAAAGTAAGTCACTATTTTGAAACAAAAGGAACCAATGAAAATAAGTACAATTGAAGGTGACTCCGAGGCCTGCGAACGTAGCAATAGGTTTACTTTGAGTCTCCGCTGCGACAATCCGCACAACTATTACAGACAAAATACCTGGATCTATACACAAAAATGAACAGAAGTGTAGTATGAGCACACCACAATGGTGCCCAGTGGGTATCAAGATTAACCTCAGTGGAGTAGTGACGAGGAACAGTCAAAGCACCTACTGGTCAAATAAACTGAATAGGATATAACGGTAAATTTTTGAGATACGATAACAAGGTAATATCATCAATAGGGAGAAACTCAAACAACAAACAGTAGAAACAATAAAGGGAAACACGGATGGAAACGAAGATAACGAAGTAAACTAACACCAACGTAGCTGGGACACAAACAAGTAAAATGTACTCAAATAAGAAAGGTGATGTTAACTCAATACATCATATCATTTCTGATGCACAATTCCAGCCATTTCAAATTAGATGTCTCATATCATAACCTCAATAACCAAACCTTTAGCACACCCGGTACCTCGTACCCACATATTAATATCTCACTTTGCGCAACGACGTTCTCATGTTACTCGGTACATAGGGTCCATAACCAATGCAATTAAGATGTTAAGGAGTCTCACTTAAATAAAAAAGGTACCATTTTCAGTTAAAATAAAACGTTGAATGATTTATTACCTTTAACATGGCATTTATTAAATTAACTTAGTAGAAATTCCTTTTTATGTAAAATACAATCTCAAACGGTTTAAGGAAATCTAATTGAGAAACTAATTGAGTAGAAAATGTAACAATTATTGAAATTTGAAGTATTAAAATATATATATAAAATATGGCGAGGTATTGTAAATATTATGGATTCCAACAGTAAAGGAATCTAAACACCTAAAATACTTGAATTAACAACAAAAAATTCAACGGAGAAAAAATAATCACAAAAGGAGTACAACTCAATGCAGAGATAACAACTGGGGATCTCCTAGGATACCGTCCTATAGTCCCAAATATAAATATGCAATGGATCTCCCAGGTGTCGTCCCACAGTCCAACTCATAGTGCGCGGGGATCTCCCGGAATACCGATCCGTAGTCCCAAATATAAATACCCAGTACTTGGGAAATCTACTGGGTGCAGTCATATAGATCCAATATAAAAATGCAGGGTGATATCCCAGAATACCAATCTGTAGTCAAAAATTAAACATGCAGGGGGATCTCCCGAGATGCCATCCCGTAGTCCCAAAATAAACACACAACTGCAACACGAAAAATACTCAAAAACGGTCCAACAACCCAATCACAAGGAATTCCACCACCAAGAGTATGAATACACGGCAACAAGAGAATCACAGAAAACCAAGAAGCGTAATAATCTTAACAAAACAACAAGTCATATCATGCACGTGATAACTACACTGACAACCATAACTATTTGTACACATAGCATATATACACGGGGTCATAATGTAATTTGCAATTCAGAGATAACAAATGATAGGAAGAACAATCGCTTCAATTTAGGCAAATAAGGCCAAGTAACTAGTAAGAGTTAGATAAAAGCTAACAACATCGAACGAAGAATATAGAGGTAAATTAAGCAATTATAAAACTCAATTATAACGGAATACTTCCCACATAAAGAACATAAGGACCTATGAACCTTAAAGGCAAATTTCACACAAATAAGCCCGAGCACACACTCGTCGCCTCATGTGCACGGACAACAAATAGCATAGAAGACTCAAATCCTAATGGAGAAGACCCCCCCACACGGTTAGGCAAGATACTTACATCAATCCGGCCAATTCAATACTTAATTTAGCTTTTACTTTACCAATTCATCAATGCTCAGCTCAATCTAGGCAAAAACGACTTGCATATATCAAACAATGTAATAGAAAACAATTTCAATTGACAAAACTATGATTCTTATACAATTTGCAAAAAGTCAACTCCCCGAGCCTGCACCTCAGAACCCGACAAAATTTACAAAATTCGAACACCCATTGCACTACGAATTCACCCATGCAAAAAATATCTAATTTCGATACCATTTGGTCATTCAAATCGTCATTTTAGATTTTTGAAAGATTTCACAATATTCCCCAAAATTTCCTTTAGATTCTCATGAATTTGATGTTAAATCTAAGATATAATCACAAAATATAGTTGGAAATTGATTAGAGACACTTATCCAAATATTTGAAGAAGTTTGGGTCTTTGGAAAAACCCCCATGAAGGTCTAGGGTTTGAGAAAACTGAAAATGGGTTAAAATCTCGTCAAAAACCTCACTTAACAGGCCTCATATGTCACATTTGCTACCAGAGGTTCGCAATTGTGAACCCTCGCAAATTGAAAACAAAGTAGGGCTGGCAGAAGTTGTATTTCCGACAAAATGTTCGCATTTGCAAACTAGGCGTCGCAAATGCGATGAAAAAAGTTTGCATCTGCGAACACACCAGAAACCAAGAATTTTTCCCGACACGAAAAAAGAGCATAACTTCCTCATACATATCCAAATTTGATGATTTTTTTTCCTAAGGCTCCGTAACTTTTATACGGATCTAATGGTTCAATGAAAACTAAATTTGGATCTCATTTGGTCAATGTGGCATTATTTTTGCTTGAAGAAACGGCGATGAAGCATCAAAACACAACCACAACATAGCCTAAGCCTATCTGAAACTCACCCAAGGCCTCGGGGCTCCGTACCAAACATGCAAGCAAATCTAAAAATACCATATGAACTTGCTCGTATGATCAAATCATCAAAATAACATCAACAACTACGAATTTAACCTCAAAAGTCATGATTTTCTCAAGGACACTCAAATTTTCTAATTTTTCAATCGGATGCCCAAATCATGTCAAATCAATTCCGGTTTTCACCAAATTTTACAATTAGGACTTAAATATCATAACAAACTTGTACCAAGTTTCGGAACCAAAATAGGGGCCTGATACCAACAAGTTCAAACATTAATTAATTTATTTATTTCATTAAAAAGCTAGCACAACAATTTTCTTCAAAAATATTTTCTAATGCTAGGGACCTCGGAATTCAATTCCTGGCATATGCCTAAGTCCCATATTTTACCGCAGACCTCCCGGGATCGTCGGAACACAAACCTAGGTCTGTTTAACAAAAATGTTTACCAAAGTCAACTAAAACTAAATTTTCAACTCCAAAAATTTCTATTTCTCATATTTTAACATAAAAGGTTTTCGGTTTCATGCCCGTACTACGCACGCAAGTCGATGCATATAATATGAAGTTGCTCGTGTCCTCCAACTGCCGAACCGGCCGCAGTTGTTCAAAACGACCAGTCGGGTCGTTATAGAATCTCTACCTCCAGACGAGGTACCACTAAACCTGCCTGATGATGGGGACTCTTGTCTAGCTTATTACCACCTCCCTATGAAATAACCATCTCCACTCTACGGTCAACATTAGCCGCCTCCTGAAAAGTAATCTCACTCCCAGCCTCACTAGCCATCTAAAGACGAATCAGCTGTATAAGACCGTCAATAAACCTCCTCACCCTCTCTCTTTGTCTATGAAGTATGACAAGGGCATGGCGAGCGAAGTCATTGAATCTGGTCTCATACTGGGTGACTGTCATGGAACCCTACTGGAGGCGTTCAAACTACCTACGATAGGCCTCTCTCTGAGTAATGGGGAGAAACGTCTCCAAAAATAGCTGTGTGAACTGCTCCCAAGTCAAGGATGGAGATTCAACGGGTCTAGACAAATAATAATCTCTCCACAAAGTCTTGGTGGATCCAGACAAACGAAATGCGGAAAATCGACCCCGTGGTATCAACTATTCCTATGTTCCAAAGAACCTTGTGACAGCTGTCTAGATAATCCTGGGGATCCTTTGTAGATGCACTGCTGAAACTAGTAGTGAAGAGCTTGGTGAACCTGTCCAATCTCCACAAAGCATCGGCAGACATGGCTGCACCATCGCCGATCTGAGCTACCACACCCGGCTAAACCGCTCAAACTGGCTGAGCCGCTGGAGTTTTAAACTGGGGAGCTAACTGCTCCAGAGTGCGAGTAGCAGGAGTTTGTACTCCTCCTGTAGCCTAAGAGACGGTTGTTGCTACAGGAAGTAGACCTGCTTTTGTGACACTTTCCATAAGGTCCACTAGACGGACCAGAGCATCTTGAAGAACTGGGTAGCAATAAACCCCTCTCGGACCTGAGCTGGGCCTACCAAAACTGCTAGGGCAAGAACCTCGTCATCAAAGTCAACCTAAGGCTTCGCTATAGGTGCTACTGCCCTGGGCTGATCTTTGCCTCTGTCTCAGCCTCTAGCACGGCCTTGGCCTTGCCCTCTGCCCCTTGTAGGTGTTGCTGCTGGGGGCTCGGGTTGCTAATCGGTAGTTGAGGAAGCACGTGTTCTCTCCATCTGTGAAAGAATAGAGTAGAAATTCATTTAGCTTTGGGAAACAAACTTGCACAACAAGAAATAAGGAATGTTATGTTTTTCCTAACACTGTAGCCTCTGGAATACATACAGACGTCTCTGTATTTATCCCTCAAACTCTACTAAGCTTGTCCGTGAATTGTGAGACCTATGTAACATAGAACTCTGATACCAACTTGTCACGACCCGGATTTCCAACCTTTGGGAGTCATAATGGAGCCTATTCGTAGAAGCTATGAAACTCACGAAATTCAGAAATCTTTAACCTTTTCACTTTTAATACTTTTAACTACTTGAAAAATAATAGCGGAAGGCAAAAATTAAGCGGAATACTCAGATAAATATAATACAAAAATTGATATGAATAGCCAACATTTGTCTCTACCAAGAAACCGGTGTCACAACATTCACGGACTATATATGATTGCTACATATAAATGTCAGAAAGAAGGAAACTCAGTCTGTCTCGAATACAAGTGATAACAGAACATAATGGTAGATAGAGGAGACGACAGGCTTGCGGATGCCTGCAGGACTACCTCGGGATCTCTGTGGACTGAAGGCTGGCTAACAAGCTACTTTCAACGTCCCAGTGTTGCCTCGGTTACTGCACAAAGTGAAGAGTGTAGTATCAGCACAACCGACCCCATGTCTTGGTAAGTTCCTGGCCTAACCCTAGCGAGGTAGTGATGAGGGTAGGACCAGACTCCAGATAAAACTGTGCAGTTATATATATCTATATAGAGAAAAAATAAACCAGAACAACAATTAATGCTGGAAAGGGGAGACATGCTTCGAGGAATAACAAATAAAAGAGAATCTCAAGAGAATTATAAGGAAACCAAAATTCAACTTGTAAGTAGGATAAGGTAAACAAAGGCAGATTTCAAATTCACTTCACATTTCGTTGCAGTCGTGCAACCCGATCGCTTTTATTATATATTATGCTAGGCATACCAGCCGCTCCTATTTTATTAAATCTCATGGTAGGTGTACCACCCGCTCCCATTTTATTATATCTCGTGGTAGGCGTACCACCCGCTCCTATTTCATTATATCTCGTAGTAGGCATACCACTCGCTCCCATTTTGTTATATATCACGGTAGGCATACCACCCACTACCATTTTATTATATCTTATAGTAGGTGTACCACCCGCTCCCATTCACAAAGAAACAACAAATACAAAAAATCTCGTCGAGGGAACAAGAGCAACATAATAACTTCCTGGAAGAGTACATTAATATCTCAACAACATCCCGTCAAGGGAACTATGATATCTTAATAATATCCCGGCAAGTGAACTATGACATCTCAATAATATCCCGAAAAGGGAACAATAATATCAACTAAACATCCCGGCAAGGGATCAATAATGATAATAATATGCGAGGCATAATAAACCACAGCGAAGTCATAAAAATTTATAACACAAGACTCACGTGCATGCTTGACACCAATGTATAGATACTCATCACCATGCCTATACATCATACTCTACAATTAGCACATAGCAAATACACACAACTCCTAGTCCATCAAGCTAAGGTTAGACCAAACACTTACCTTGATTCCACGAAAAAAATTCACATCTCAATTATAGCTTTACCCCTTTAGTTCACCACCAATTCGCTCATATCTAGTCACAAGTTACATAATTACTTCAATAAAGGCTAAATGAATTAATTTGAACGCATGAAAATGAATTTCCTAAAGTTTTGCCCAAATAGTCAAAAATTGACCCCGGGCCACATGGTAACAAAACACGATTACTCATTCCTCCAATAACTCAAGTATATAATTTGTTTTGAAATCGGACTTCAAATCGAGGTCCAAATCCCCTTTTTTTTTTAAAACCCTAGGTTCTACTCAAAACACCCAATTTCCCCAATGAAAATCGTTGATTTTGAGTTCAAATCATGTTAGAAGATGTTAAAGAGTGAAGAAAATAAGTTAGAAATTACTTACAAATGTTTTGGAGAAAGTGGTTGTTTGAATAATCGCCTCTAATGTTTTTGGGGTTTTGAAAAATGAAAAATGACTAAAAACACCGTTTGTATATACTCCTCTCAGAACCCATGTGTGAACCGCACAAAATGGACTGCGACCGCACAGCCCTTTCCTGAGAATCAGTAACACCGTGCAGACCACACAAAATAAGCTGCGGCCGCACAACTCTTTCCTGAGGACCAGTGACACTGTGCGAACCGCACAAAATGGACTACGGCTGCACAGCTCTCCCTGAGGACCTGTACGGGCCGCATAAAATAGAGTGCGGCCGCACAACCCCTACCGTGGTCTCACACCATTTTGTGCGGACCCCATTGGCGGGTTCAGAGGCCTGCAACTTATCTAAATTTGTAACTCTGAGTTAAACCTCTGGATCCTACCCGAAACTCACCCGAGCCCTCGGAACACCAAACCAAGCACACACACAACCTCGAAAACATCCTACAAACTTATTCGTATAACCAATCACCAAAATAACATCATGAACATCAAATTAAACCTCCGGATCAATGAAATTTCTCTGATATTCTTTAAACATCATGTTTTACATTGAAGGTCGGAATCACGTCATTTAAATTCAGTTTCTTACCGAACTTTACCGACAGCATATTAAATCACACTAAACTTGTATCGGGCTCTAAAATTATAATACGGGCCCAACACCACAAGTTTCACCTAATATTTCACTTCTAAAAACCTTTATTTTTTTAAGAAAATAATTTCTGTCAAAAATTCATTTCTCAGGCTTGGGACTTTGGAATTCGATTCTGGGACTATGCCTAAGTTCCATATTTTCCTACGAACCCTCTTGGACCGTCAAATCACGGGTACGTGTCCGTTTACCCAAACCATTGACTGAAGTCAAATTAATTCATTTTATAGTCAAAATTTACCATTTTTCACAAATTTTCACATTTAAGCTTTTCGACTACTCGCCGGGACTGCACACACAAATCGAGGTAATGATAAGAGAGGTTTTAAGGCCTCGGATCATTGTATTTCATTTTAAAACAAGTGATGACCTTTTGGATCATCACATTCATCGTGTTTGCGATCACACCTTTGCGTTCGCGAAGGTTTTCTATCCAGAGCTTTTACATTCGCGTTTATCCTTTCACTTTCGCAAAGATTTGGTTTTTGAATCTACGCGTTCCCGTTTTACCTTTGCGTTCGCGTAGTCCATTCACGTTCACGAAGAGGAAATCACTGGCATGCTCTATTTTGTCCATTTTAGCTCCTTTTTGACTTGTTTTCACTTGGTTTCTTTATCATTACTTCTAAATCACATACAACCTGTAAAATAGAAATAAATAACATTAAACACATGATTTTATCACTCAAACTTAGTAAAAAATATAGGTTTAAATATAAGATAAGTTGGTAAAATACCAACTTATCAAACCCCCTAACTTAAACTATTGCTTGTCCTCAAGCAATGAAAGCGACAAAATATCCTCCCAAGTAGTTAACTCAACAATGCATCTACATCTTGCCAAGCCAAAAAGGATCTACAATAAGCACAAACACATGATTTCTATTGGCACCAACAATTACTCCAAAGCATATGAATTGTCAAACACTTCTCATGAACTTCATTACATTTCAAGTGCTCTAACACTATGCAATCAAAGTAACAATCAAGTCATGACACTAAAGTTTCACAATTTGCCTCTTTATCACAATTAACTTTCTTTGGTCATTCCTTCCAATTGAAAATGGGATTAAATTCACAACTGGAACCTCATGTGCCCTCACATTTAAGAGACAACCCCACACTCATAAATTTTAATTCAAAACAATAATGGGATATCAAATGGAAAGAATTAACTCTCTCACACAAAAATGTTCAAATGCATACAAGTAGTACCATAGGCTTGCCTTCATGTATTTCTCCACTAATGTAGAGTCGCTTTCCAACCTTCATGGCTTTCCAACCTTCACTACCAAAGCTAGGCTTTTAGCCTATGTTTACACTTTTAAAGTACTTAGCAAGGTAGAGTGCCAAAAGCTAGATCAATAAAGGACAAAGGAATAAAGCTTGTAACATTGTTTACAAAGAACAAGGTTAAAGGCTCAAAAAGGGTTGACTAGGGAAAATATTCAAGTGTAGGAAATTTAAGGTACAATGGCAGTCCGATGAAGGACTAATATCATTTTTCAAACAAAGTTAGTCTATGATTTAGCCTTGAATCACATTCTGGATAAGTTTTAGACTACAAGTAATGCAAAAGAACTCACAATAAATTTCACCACACATGCCATAGGAACATTCAAGTAGAATACAAATCCAAAATCCAATTGAAACCAATGACTCAAAGAGGTTACATGTAGCATAGGAAGCTATTTAGTGAATCAAAGAGCAAAAAATTGAGTCTAAAAGTCATGACATCTTTAATTAAATTATTTTTCTTTATCAACAACAAAAAATTCATATGCCGAGGTTTAAATCATGTTGGTACCAAGCAAGCTACAACTTGGTCAAAGGGCAAAAACACCAACCCAAACCATTTATTCTTCCTAATATTAACATAGCTATATCTAAATTACAAGACTAATTCCCTTAAAAAAGTTATCTATCTATCCATCATCGGGAAATATCGACAAACGTTCTATACAATTACTCAGTTCAAAAAGAAAATTGGCATCCTTGGAAAAAGAACTATGGTACAAAGAAAACTCAAGAAGCTAGTAAACATACTAATGTAACACATCACATAACAGTACAATAACAATTAATAAACTAAAACATTGACCAATCTACACAAGTTATCACACAACAAGAAGAAAGAAAAAAAAAGCTCATGCTCCACATACATCAATCACATCTCAATGACTCACCCCAACCTAAAGTGTTGCTCTATCCTTAATGCACCTAATCAAAACAAGATAAAATGAAAGAGGTACTCCCTGAAACCACTGGAGGTTGGGGGAAATTTGAGCTCCAAATATTCATCATCACCGTCCTCCGATTCATGTTAACCACAAAATATACTCAGCTTTTGAATCATCTTGGACAACTATTTGCTTTTCTTCTTCTCATGCTCCTTGAACTTTTTCTACCTTTTCTCAATCTTTCCTTGAAGGCGACTCATGTTCTCCAACTTGGTGTTAATGGCCTCCATCTTGCCCGTGATTGTTTTTTGCTCCTTGACCACATCTTCCATGGATGGTGGATCTTTATCCCTAATAGATGTGCTCGCCCCAAGTGGGCTAGTAGGAAGGACAGCTATAAGCTGCCTAATATGTTCACCTAATCCATGTATCTGATTGGATAAGTGGGGCATAGTGTGAGGACCGGACTGGAGTGGTCCCACGAGGTCAAAGGATCCTGATGAAGGTGCAAAAGATCCGGCGGGATCAGTGGTGGCCTCAGAGAACTGGCCAAGTAAAGAGGAAGCGACATCAATTCTTTTCTTTTTTTGTTTGTCACTAGGTCCCCTTTTTAGCGAGGGATAGATCATCAGCGTTCCTGGACCCTTTTCAACATTATTGGGGAATTTAGGCAACCTAGCATCATAAAAAAGTCTAGTGATAAAGTATGGAAAGAAAAGGCTCTTGGACCTCCCATTAGTAGCTTCCTCAATTTCTCAAACAATGTTTTCCCCTACGTTCACAGGTAGTCCATTCATGATAGCAACAATTATCAATGCCCTGTCTAGTGTCTCATCAATGTCATTTGTAGAGGGTGAAACTCTTGGACAGATAATGGAGAGTCATGCCTTTGCCTCAACCGTTAAATCGTGAGAATCAACTCCCTTGTGCACTGTCAGCCACTTCGGGATAACCCCACCATGTATCTTATCTCCTAGCCACTAGCTTCCTCCAGCTTTACCTCCATCTCTGTAGACCTTATTGTCAGCATTGGGGAGGCCATAAACACCATTAATTATCTCAGGGCTGAAGCGGACTTTCATGCCCGGCACAGTAGAACAAAGTCACCTTGGAAGTCGGTTCTGAAGGCATTTGCGTGGAATTCTAGAACTATTGTGTGATTGGCATTACTTGGTTGCTCAGCAAAACAAATCCACCTGCACTCTATCAAGCGAGTGTACAAGCCCGGCATTTTAGCTTCGACTTTTTCCAAGTTTATGCCTCCTTCCCGGACGATGGTCTTGGACAAGAGTTCATCGTATCTCAGCTCATATGTTGTAGATAGAAACCGTTCATGGTCAAATGTGTCCTCTTGTTCAGCTCCAAAGACATGTTCTTGCTCAATTTCAATATGTTGTGAATCCATTTAATCTTTAAATATATAGAAAACTTACCAACAATGTTAAAAGCTCATACATACACTTAAAATAATGTATTAGAAAGTATTTAGGCCAAAGAAATGGGCGAAAAAGGTTCCAGGTAGAGCTGCGTGAAGCTACTATTTTTCGCCAATTTTGGGACTGCCAATGATTGCTCTTCGCGTTCGCGAGTAGACCACCGCATTCGCAAATAGTAAAATAAAATTTCCCAGTAATACACTTCTGCGTTTGCGAGCAGATCATCGCGTTCGCAAAGGTCAAAAAATTCTGCCCCTACTATTTTGCCTTCGCATTCGCGAGAACACCCTCACGTTCGCGAAGGTCATCTTCCGCAAGCAGATTATGTTTTCTTTCAGGAATTTGTTATAATAGTTGGGGTACACTCTTTTCTTTGTTAAATTACAGACATTTTAAGAACAGATCTTGCCCAATTTTTTTCTTGAAAAACAAACACTCACACTCAACCAATCCTCACCTAGCAAGCAACAACCAATTTCAAACACAAATTTGCAAATTAATCTTCAATTTGAACCCTAAGGACCGAACAACCACGACTATTCTTCTATTGTTTAACAATTCACACTAAGAAGAAGAAGAAGAAGAAAGATTTACGATAAAAGAGAGGAAATTACATACCTGTTGTTTGTTTAAGATACATACCTTTTCTTTGTTTCACAATTCACACTAAGAAGGAGAAGAAAGATTTAAGATACAAGAGAGGAAATTACATAACTTCACAATTCACATTAAGAAGGAGAAGAAAGATTTAACATTCAAGAGAGGAAATTACATACCTTGAGAGTGGAGATGAACAATTTCAAAAGTCTTGATGATTATAGATAATTTGATTTTTGGGGCTTAAGGAGTTTAGGGAATTGCTGTGTTGAGAAAATTAGGTGAATTTTTTGTTTTCCAGTAGGTTATTTGTATTTTAACTAACCCGACCCTATGCGTTTGCGAGGGATGCGTCACCTACGCGAAGGGTAAAACTGCCAATGGCCATGAACTCGAGTGCTTTTCATGCGAACACAATAGATTAAAGTCTGTTGGACCTATGCGAACGCAAGGGTTCCTTGCGAATGCGAAGACTTATTTTTTTTCTACACTTCTACAGTTCTGGCAGCTACTGGTTTTGGCTCTCTGGACCACTCTTACCTGCTCAAACCAACTCCAAAATATCTAAAACTTGGCAGATAATTCACAAATTGTATTATAAGCTATTATAAAAAAGAAAATTTCAAAAATGACTAATAATTTTTAAAAACGATGGGTTGCCTCCCACCAAGCGCCGCATTTAACGTCATGGCACGATGCAAGTCAACTTTACCATTTTTTCGTCACTTGACCGATATGAATTAGGCACCCAACTTGGAATCAAGATTGTGACCACGAGCGGTGAGGGATGGTAAATTGATGATCAAGCCAATACTTAAATTCTTCATTATGCACTTTTTGGCTTTCATGTGAGGAATGTCATTTTGTCTTGTCATTCCCTCAAATTGTAAAATGTATGGTATGAGTTTTTTCTCCTTGCAATCCTTCATTTATTCATGTAGTTCAACTTCCATATCACCACACAATTCCAATATTGAAAAATTCTTGGAATGTGACTTCAAACCTCTAACTTGCAATTTTTCCCGTATTTTGACATCCTCTTTTTCCCCTGAACTAGAGTCAATTTCAATAAAATTTTCATTTATACCAGATGACTCTAATTCCATATTTTTTCTAGGGATCACTAACACTAAGGATTCGGTTGGCGGATGTTCAATTCTTGATTCATTAAAGTAAAGCTTACTTTCTTCCTCGAAATCTGACTCTTCTTGACTTCCTTCCACACTCTCAAGTTGGTGGGCATAGTGAGCCTCAACCAATATTTTTATTTGATCTTCCAATGTATGGATATGTTCATCATTGTACGCCAAGCCTTGTTTCAAGTCCTCGAGTGCAAAGTTGTGCTTCTACTCATTTTAAAGAATGGTCTCCAACATGAGCATCATCTTCTCATCTTGAGCATTTGAGAGTTCTTCTTGGATTTGATAGAGCGCCATGGAAGGATTTCGGCTTCCACATCTAAGTAAAATTCTTGGCTACCATTAACTTCCGAGGATTGTTGGACCTCTAAAGCTTCAAGTATTTCTCCCATTCGTGTGTGCAACCTTTCAAGTTCCAAGTCGTTGTGGAAACTATTTCCCAAAAGCTCCTCCAAGGCACTTTGCTCTTTGTTTCCCCCTTCGAGTAGGCATTCTAGCATGAGCTTCAACTCTCCATTTTGACGAAGTTCAACTTCTTCCACTTCCATAGCCCTATAATTTTCATCAGAAAAAGTAGAATCATTATAGCAAGGGCTTGGGGAAGGAAAGAACAAATAAGCACAATACTCTCAATGACCATTTTGACAACCACACTTATCACAAATACTCCACTCATGGGTTTGAGATTGTGCGCACAATCCACCCCCGGGAGAATTCAAAAAAAATTACCACGAGTGTGGTCCTCCACAATATGGACGAGGGTCATCAAACTATGAACAACTACCATCCGATCCATTTTCACTAAAGCATGCCATTTTTCAAAAAATATGAAAGTCAATAAGAAATAAACAAGAAAAATATAGACCATGTTAAGAAAAATTAATTACACGAATATTCACAAGTTTGGACCAAAGCATTTACGCTTATTTCTCAAACAACCTATATCAGCAACGACGCCAATTTATATGATGTCCAAATCCACTACTAAAAAGTAAATGGACACGGTCGCATGCAATATAATTTACCCAACTAGGAGTCGGGGTTGAATCCCACAGAGAAAAATATATAGGCGATTAGGAATGTAAGAGAATTATCACTTATCGCGCAATGGCAAACAGTAAAAATTTAGTTTAAGAAGTGTTTATACCTAAATGCAAAAATGTAAACTAACCTAGAAAGCAAGTAAAATAATCAATGGCTACAAGGATGAATGCATTGGGAATTACACTCAAGTAATAATCCAATGTATTTCATGATTTTACAAATATGAGTGAGTTTATGTTAATTAGCAACGGATAATAATTCTATATTAGCTTCTTCCAAAAACTATAAAGACTTCCTAATTGTATTATCCCTAAAACAAGTAGGATATTAAGCACACATAGAATGGCTACAAGTAGTTCAATCATATCCCTAGGTAGAATCTATAAAATGAGAGTTAACGCCTCAAGTTCATGTTAATTAATCTTTCCCAACCCCAAATTATCCATTCCAAAATTAATTTGTAGTTAATGGGTGAGTCCTAGGGGTAGCTAATCCCTTTGGAAAAATTAATGAACAAGAATAATTAAAGAAACAGCAACACACTTCATAAATAAATGAAAATCATAAATACACGAGCACAACAAGGTATTTAGTCCACACTTTAACTATGAAAATTTATAAAAATAGCATTCAAGTGTTGGAAATAAATAGTACACACTAAAACATTCAATACAAAGCAAGGAAATGAAGAAATAAACATAAATGGGTAAGAAATCCGTTGCCACAAGCTTGAAATCTTCAAGACCCAAGTGTGTGCGCAAACCCTAGCTTTCAAACTTGTTATCTCTAGTTCCAAGAACTAAAAATATGCCAAATGATTCTTATAAATGAGCTGGTTTGTGTATTAAATGGTTTGGGGTAAAAAATATCAAATTCCAGAGCTGCCCAGGTGTCTTGCCCAGTTTTTTCATCACATTCCAATCACACCTTCGGGTTCGTGAAGGTTTGCTATCTTGATCTTTCGTGCTCGCATTTATCCCTTTGTGCTCACAAATGTTTGGTTTTTGAATCTACATGTTTGGGATTGGTACTTCGCGTTCGCGAAGGTTTAGCTTTCCTACTTCTTCATGTTCGCGTTGTACCTTCGCGTTCACGAAGTGCAAATCATTGACATGCTCCATTTTGTCCATTTTAGCTTTTTTTGACTTGTTTTCACTTGGTTTATTCACAATTACTTCTAAATCACATAAAACCAATAAAATAGAAGTAAATGACATTAAACACATGATTTTGTCACTCAAACACAGCAAAAAATATAGGTTTAAAGATAAGATAAGTTGGTAAAATACCAATTTATCAACAACTGTTCAAAATCCATGCAGCATAAGTCCCTGAGGCTCTGAGGACATACTCTCTCAAAAACATGTCAGAGAACTAAGTCCATGTAAGAGAAGTTGCCTTATTAGGACTATCCAACTCAATAGTAAGCCACCAGGGGTAGGCTACCCCTCGAAGCTAGAAGGCAGTAAAAGAAACCCCACTTGACTCTGCTATGCCCATAGTACGGAGGATACAATGGCATTCCTCCAGAAATCCCTAAGCATCCTCTTATGCTAGACCACTAAATGTTGAAGGGTCATACTTTTTATACCTCTCAAGACTCCACTGCTCCTCCTCTAAAACTGCTGCCCTACCCTCGGGCTGAACTGGGGCTACAGGTGGTATCAGTAAAACTTTTGGGATATGATGGACCTGAACATACTGCTCTAGGGTGCGGGCAGTGGAATTCTTTGCTCCTCCATTGGGACTGAGATGTGGCTACAACTAGGGGAATCAACCCTACCTGAGCTAGAGTGTTGTACATGCTCATAAACTGAGCAAGAGTCTTCTGGAGAGCTTGAGTAGTAGTAGTAGTAGTAGTAGTAGTAGTAGTAGTAGTAGTAGTAGTAGGCGTATCAGGTGCTCGTGCACCATCTGGTTCTACTAGTGGCTCCTCTATAGCAGCTTGCCCCAGTACTCTGGGTTCACCATGTGCGCATCCTCAGACTCTACCCCGGCCCTGGCCTCTGGCGGCTCTAGTAGAGGGAGCGGGTGCCTGGTCATCTCTGGTAGCATGTGTCCTTACCATTTGTGAGATAATAGAAGATACAAGTTTAGATTTTTGAAATCAATAATCTCACACGACAAGGAATCATATGAAGTGAAATTTTCCTAATAGTTCCATAGCCTCCTGAAGATAAGTATAGATGTCTCCGTACCGATCTGCGAGACTCTAATAAATCGTCTTGAGACTCACGACTCGTATGAACCTAGAGCTCTTATAACAACTTGTCACGACCCTAGTTCTCCCTCTATGAACAGTCGTGATGACACCTAGTCTCTAAAACTAGGTAAGCCTAACATTTGCGGGAGAAGAAACAAAAACAAAAAAAAAACTATCAACTATTAAGTGAACTTAAACAAGGAATGGATGCTACTTGGCATATACATTTATCACTTTCGAAAAATACATAAACTCTCCCAAAACCCGAAATGTCATACGTCACAAGCTATAGAAAGAAAACAGTGCTCATAAACTCCATAATCTATCAACGAAGAAAAGTACAAGAGGTCTTTAACTTGAGGAAAAGTATATAGGGACTCCTAGGTCTGCGGACGCAGCAGATATACCGTGAAGTCTCTACAGTTGTCTCGTCTCACTTGTAATGCAACTGATGTGAGGTACCTGGTTCTCCATACGAAAAAATATGTGTAGGAATTGGTAAGAGTATAATATAATGGTAACCAGTAAATGCCAAGCCTAACCTCGGTCAAGTAGTGATGAGATCAGGTCAGGGCCCTACTGGCATATATATAATAAAATGAGACATAATGAGATATTATAGTAAAGACAAATGCAAAAATTTAATGAGAATAAAATCACAGAAAGACAATAGCCTAGTACATAGGTATAACAATCGGGGATCTCCCGGGATACCGTCCTATATTCCCAAACATAACTGTGCAGGGGGATCTCCTGGAATACCGTCCTGTATGTAAATGTGTAGCGGATCGCCCAGGATACCGTCTCATGGTCTAAAACATAAATGTGTAGGGGGATATCCCGAAATACCGTTCTATAGTACAAAAATAAATATGCACTATAACGGGATCTCCTGGAATAATGTTTCTTAGTCCCAAAGTAAATATGTAGCTCAACCAAATAGAGACAACAGCTATAACAAGAAAACCACAATTTAGGCTATGTCCGATTGATGGAAGAATAGGAATATTCACTGAAACAAGCTGCACAAAGTTCAGATAGGCAGTTAAAGCAGTTAAGACGGTTAATGCACGTAGGCATGCTTCCCTAAGGTAAACAAGATAGTTACATATGCTAGTGTTTCTCAATTAAAGGAAAACAGATATTCACTTGATGAAAATGGGTTTTTTCAACAAATAGCTCATCAACGCACTCGTCACCTCACGTACACAATGCTCATATTTGAAATAGTACAAAATGCTAAGGGAAGTTCCCCCACACATGGTTAGACAAGCTATATTTCTCGAACTAAGCTCAAATCAATCTAAAATCACGCTCTTGACAGGAGTATCCAACTCCGAGTGGTCTAAAGCTAATCAAATCAATTACATAACGTAAATATAGCTACAAGAAACAAATTTAGCTAATGAAATAAAAGCTAAGGCAAGTAAATAGAAAAATGCCCAAAACTCATCCTCGGGCCCACGTCACATAATCGGGTAAAAGTCCCAAATTATGAACACTCATTCATTCAAGAGTTCACTCGTACCAAAGTTATCCAAATCCGATGCCTAAATCCCACTCAAAACTCAAAAATGTGATACGAAAACTTTTTCTCCATTTTCATAACTATCTTACTAAAAGTCCTTGATTAAATGAAGAAAGTAACAATTTATTTATACAATGTGATCAAAATAGGACTAGGATTTTTTACCCATGGTTTTCCTTTGAAAATATCTCAAACAATCGCGTGCTTCCTATGCCAAAATCAAATTATATGGAATGAAATCCAAACCCTCGAAACTGCTCCTTTTCATCCCAACGATTTCCGCTTCTATGCTCCAAGGACAATACATGTGGTCCCGCACCTGCGGAAGAACAATCCCTGGTGCGAAATCGACTTAAATATGCTGGAGACACATCTGCGAGCCCGATCTTGCGGTCCCCAACCGCTCCTATGATTTCGCTTCTCCAGACTCTCTACTAAATCTGTGATCTCATTAGAAAAGGACCAGATTCGTCTCTGCGGCACTGCACCTGCGGCCCAAAGTGCGCGGGTGCTAAAACACCAGGTGCAACAACTTCAGCAAATTTAATAAGTCTCAAACCAATCCGTTAAGCTCTCAAAACTCATTTGAGGCCCCCTAGACCTCAACCAAACATACCAACGAATACTAAAATATCGTATGAGCTTAGTAGGGCCCTTATATCACCTCAAACAATGCTAAAAAAACAAATCACCCTCTAATCAAAACTTAATGAACTTGAAACTTCAAATTTCCACACCTAATGTCGAAACCTATCAAACCATGTACAATTAACCGCAAATTTTACACACATGTCATATTCAATAATACGGACCTACTCCAACTTCTTGAATCGGATTCCAACCCTAATTTAAAAAATTTCACTACCGGGCCGATACTCCAAAAATTCAAACTTTTATCATTTCAAGCCTAAATGAGCTACATACCTCCAAAACACCATTCGGACAAACCCTGAGCCCAAAATCACCCAACAAATCTAGCGGAATTGACAGAAATCTATGCCGGAGCCGTACACATACTGTTCTAACTATGGTCCAAATTCCAAGACTTAAGCTCTCATTTAAGATCAAGTGTCCCAAAACACTCTGGAACTCAAAATGTATCACCCCAACAAGTTACATTAGCAGAAAAAGATACATGGGAAGCTCTTAATAGGGGATCAAGGCATTAATTCTCAAAATGACCAGCCGGGTCGATACAAGTTGACTTTGAGAATATCAGGGTTGGATTATGGTTCTGGAATTGGAATAGCTTTGTTATGTAATTTTGAAATTGTGTGCAAAGTTTGAGTTCATTTTGAGTAGATTTGCTATGTTTTGGTGCGAGTTCTGTGAGTTGAAAGTTCGAAGCTCATTTTAAGTTTGATTTGAGGTGTGATTCGTCTCTTTGATGTTGAAATGTGTGATGTGAGGCCTCGAGTAGGTCCATGTTATATTATGAAAATTAATGGTATATTCGAATGAGGTCCCAAAAGGCTCGGGTGTGTTTCAAACGAGGTTCAGATCGTATAGATCATTTTTTGCTAAAGTTGTTAGTGGCAGATCTACACTTACGGTTAGTTTGTAAGGGTGTGAAGGTCATAGAAGTGACAAAGGAGTCGCATGAGCGGAATTGGAACTGGGAGAAAGGCTCTACAGATGGGAGAAACAGGCCGCACCTGCGGAAGCCCGAAAATGGTGTCTTAAGTCGTAGGGGCGAGATATAGTGCAGGTGCAATGGTAGAGCTGCACCTGCGGGCCCGTAGGTGCGAATTAGAGTTTTGCAAAAGTAAGGGCTGCTGAGTGTGGTTTTTTTGCAGAAGTGAAGTTTGGGTCGGATGTGCGGGCATGCAGAAGTGGAAATGTGGTCCGCAAATGTGATAACCGCTAGGTACAACTTTTAAATCATGGTTTTGATTCTTTTACAATATTTTGAGATTTGGGACTCGGATTGTGGAGATTTTTGAAGCAATGGTCGCTATATGGGATGGGGTAACTGTTCTCTGCTGATTTTTTCTTTTATATCATGAATCTATCATTGTTTTTGAAATTGTTTGATGATTGCAAAAGAAAAAATTGATGGTTTTTACTACGGTTTCATTGAGCGAATTATTAAGTTTTGAACATCGATTCGGAGTCGGATTTGAGTAAAACTAGTAAGGTTACTAGATTTTGTGAGTTTTTTCGAGTTGCAAGGCGCGGGTCCGGGGTTGGACTTTTGAGTCGATTTTTGGGCTTTTAATTAAAGAATAGACCTTTATATATTGGTTTGTTTCTGTTGCCATTAATTGATATATTTGAGTTGGTTTTGTCTATTTCGGCATTTTTAGAGCTTCGCTTAGTTGCTCGGTATTGGATTTGGCTTGTTCGTGGTAGATAACACTTCGAAACTTAGAGTTAAGTGTATAAACCCTGATCATACATGTTATGTGAATTGTTTAGAAGTGACGCACATGCTAGGTGACGGACGTGTGGGCATGCACCGTAGAAATTCTGACTCAATTGATCCTGCAGATCTATGTATTCAAATACCTTGTTATATTCCATTTGTTTAATATGTGTTAGTGAAACATAGCTGTGACTCATGCTAGATACCATACTTAGGCATATTATGGTATTATTGGGACCCACTGATGACATTTCTACTAATGAGTTATATGTTAAAATAGAAATTTCCTACTCTGTCATATTTATTCATTGCATATCATATCTTAGTCTCTATAGCTATTTATTGCTAAATCATATCATCATTTTAGGTCTAATTTCATTAAGTTGTGAGCCCGATAGACTAGAGAGATTGATGACTAAGTGAGGCTGAGGGCCTTATTGTGAGTGATATTTATGCGATCAGGATGAACGGAGTAGCATGTTTCATTTATTTATGCCTGGATCTAGCTTATTATAACGCTTAGGCGGATGGAGCCCCTCGGGAGTCTGTACACCCCCAGTGAGCGCAATTGTCATTTATATTTAAGATGGATCTTCTCTGTGCATGGATCTTATTCAAATCAGTTATATTTGGGATGGATCTTCCCTGGGCTGGATTGGCAAAATATAGTACTGAGCGTGAGGTTGTATTTATGTTTGGTTGGGATGTATCTGCACTGTATAGTGCAGAGTATTAAGCATGGTGAGTGAGAGAGAGAGACCATGATATTGAGTACTCTAAGAGCATGAATACATGAGTTCATCACTTAGATACATTGCATTTGACATGCACACTTGACATGCATGAATAGAGATGTATTTTCTTCATGTTGTACGGTATCACGTCATTCATGACTTTACATACGCACTGACATGTAGGCGTAAAGTTGTATTTTTCCTCATTCCATTTGATAATGAAACATATTATCTTTTGTTGAAATGTTTTTGGGAAAAATCACAATTCTACAAAAGCTACTCACATTTTTGGTGATTTTGTTAAAAGAATTGGGTTTTCACTTATATACTTGAAAAGCATGCCTATTTTTCTAAGCTGTGAACGTTGAGCATCTTATATCTGAGTATGTTTCTTGTACCATTATTATTATTTTATCCTGAACTGTTGTTGGCTATTGGTGGTGAACTCCGACCATTGTTCCAACTCGTCACTACTTTCAACATAAGGTTAGATTTGTTACTTATTGAGTAAAGGGTGTCGGTTGTACTCATACTACACTTCTGCACCTTGCATGCAGATTCTGGATGTTGATGTTCCTGTGTATGGTGGAAGCTAGCATTGAATACGTACCTGCATTCCAATTACAGTTGCCTCTTGTTCAAAGTAGCCCTAGACTTATGAAATTTTGTCTATATACATTCGGACATATGATGTATTTATTTCATACTAGCTTTGTGAACTTTAAATCATAGAAGCTCATGATTTGTACTACCTGTACTTGGGAAATGTATAAGATTCAGATATTTCTTTTATTTATTTGTCTCGTTAAATTTTATGGAATTGGGTAGTTGTTAATTGGCTTACCTAGCGGGTTGGGTTAGGCATCATCACGATTAATTGAATTTTTGGTCGTGATAGTTATTTACTTTTTTATTTATGTAAATACCACATCACTTATGAAATGTTTTGTATAAGCTCGTGTAGGCTTGAACACTCAACCTAACAGAGAAGTTTATGCTTCTCCTCAGATTAAACAGAAGCATAACTCTTTGAAGACTTTTGACAAAATGTTTATGAGCTAGAAAAGTTGAACTGTAAAGCAAGTACTAGTATTATTCACTGATATTACTGCTGCCTTTAAATAGGAGAATACTGCAGTAACAAACTAACCCACTACCAACTAGATATCTACCACCCTTTGAAACTGCAACCCCTAATAACATATAACAACAACTTCCACTCACATTTAATATCTCACTAATTCAATGACAGTAAAATAAGTCTTAATACCCTAAAGTTCACCTAAACTATCATGTTTTTGTTAGTTTACTACTTAATCTATTCGATGTCCCCAAAATCCCCCTGAACTATATATCTTTAGTTATTAAAACCCCCTTATTAGTTTTTTGGCAAAACGTGAGAATAACTTGTCTAAAGGCGCGTGGAAGATAAAATTATCCATAAATTGGCCCCACATGGTATAATTCTTATGGATAATTAGTGTTAACATATTCATTTTTTTTCCTTTCTATTTTCTTTTTATTCTAGATTTTTTCTTCATTTTTTAGCTTTTTATTTCATTTTTTTGTTTCTTCTTCCTTTCTCCTTATGCGTTCCATTTGAAACTTTTTTCTGCTCTTATTTCTTCTGAAATTACCTTTTTTCTTTATACTTTCCTGTCAACCCCTCATTTTTTTAAATCCCAAATCTATAACTACACCAAAAATTACAGTGAAATTGAATGTTAATGTGAAAAAGGTCGAATTGACATTTAATAGTAAAAGTCCATATTAATAGAAGGGTAACCATTGTTGGAGGAGATGAAAGAAGAAAGGCTTTTACCCTTTTTTTAATTATTAGTTCAAATCATTAATAAAATTATACATGTAAGGCCCGTGAATGATTTTTACTATAAATCCGAAAGCTCCTAGTGTCATATTAGCAATACGTATTAGAAATGTGTATTCAGACCCTTTTGGACTAAGCTATGCATTAAAAACTCAAGAAATTATATTTTTCAGAAAAGTGCAATTCTGCGGTCAATAATGCGATCACATATCAAGTATACAGACCGCATTTCGACCGCAGAGCGAGTCAGTGTGTTGGCCAAATTTGAAGTCAACTGTGCGGTCAATTATGTGATCGCATAACAAAAGCGGACCGCATAGTCTTCGCATAATTTCCTAGCGATTTTGTGAAGAAAAGTTCTACGGTGCATTGTGCGACTATAGAACGTAAATGCGGATCACATTTCTGCCATAAACCTAGTTAGTATGCCCAGATTTTGGGAGCATTTTTGTGGTCCATTTATGCGGAACTCATTCCTACTTTTGGGAGCATTTTTCTAACTCAGGCCCTTATTTTTTAAATTTTAAAATCCGACCCCACCCCGGTAAAAACACCACAACAAGCCATTTTTTATTATTTTCACAACATAGAGAGAGAGAGAGAGGGAGTTCTAGAGAGAGAAGGAGTAAATTCATCAAGCTCTCTCTAAATCCATGCCCAAAATCTTGAAGATTATTAATTGAGGCTACTAGGTCTTCATCCTAATTAGCAAGTAACTGTACCCTTGTCAATAAATTTCAAACATTTCTGTTAAAGTAAGTAATTAGCAAGTGGCAAGATGGGTATAAGGTTAGAAATCTTGCATGCATAAGTAACAATAGGGCATGGGAAGATTGGGAATTCAAAATATGGTAATTCGGGTAGAAAGTGATAAAATCTCTCATAAAAGGAACCAAAAACCACAATGTACACCGAGTGCTTGATAATATGCTCAAATGAGATAGAATCTTAGTCATATCTCTAATTCATGACTATTCATGGATCTAATAAAATAGATCGAAGTTGCTAGACAATCCTGAAATTTATTATAAGGAAATAAGGGAGACTCCATTGAGGTATGTATGGCTAACCTTTTTCTTTTTAGTGTTGAATTCTTAGTATTCTAATATTTTGCTTGAAATTTAAAATTTTATTATACTCGATTGATTGCATTAATGTATTGGGTGACGGACTTTCGTTCCACATTGTTCTATATATTTATTTGAAATCATGTTGAATGATAAGGTGATCATGTCTTTCAAGTGTTCCTTATTTTCTTAAGCATGTGCATGCCTTGTATGATAGCCCTTGACAAACGAATGATGGAACTACATTAACAAATTGTCAAAGGGAAGACTTGTGTTGTGTTGATGTATCTAAGTGCCAAGGAACAAATAAATGAAAAGAGGTGTTGTACCAGGTGTGGGAAAAAGATGCAAGGAAATGTGAACCAAAGAGTAATTAAAAGAGGTTATGTCCCAAGTGAGAAGTCTTAGCCGATCGGGCCGAGATCGGACATAATGTTGTACACATGGTTATATTTATATTAGGCTCCAGAACATTATTGTGAATATGGATATTTCTCACTTGGGATGGCTTAGCCGGTCGGTCCAAGACCGGACTCCGTGTTAAAAATCCCATGGTGGCATATGTTTTAAAAATATGGTATTTGGAACTAAAGAATATTAACCTAAAAGAACGGAAAGACTTAATCAAAAATCATGTGAAACTTATTTGGTGCACCTCCTTGAACTTATGTGATGTAATTATTGATAATGTAACTGTCTTCCATTGGTTCATTGTTCATCCTATTAAGAATTGTGTTTGACATACTTACTACTACTATTCGACAGTACTAACATCTCGTTTGCCGGGGGCGCTACATCTTTGAATGGAAGTAGGTGGTTCTGTTGCTGATAGTGCCGATCGCAGATAGTGGTGCACCCTTGTTCCCTTCATAACTGATCGGGTTTCCTCGGTTGTGCACCGATCACGCTCCCCGAGGTCAGGACATGACTAACTTGGTATCAGAGCCTAAGGTTTTAAAGTATCCTAGGATATTTCTTAGCCGTGTCTAGTAGAGCCCTTCTTATCAGTGTGTTGTCAACTACAAGTATAAGTAGGGGGATGCTCAGACATTTAGGAATCATACTCTTCAATGCATTCATTAACATGCGATAGAGCGGTATGTGAGGTTTCTTTCCTCTCACTCATTCATTATTATACCTTTCAGTAAATGGCACCTAAGAAGAAAGTGAGATTAGACCAGGAAGCCAATGCCCCATCGGGAGTGGCTTTTGAATCCCTATTTGATGCTGTGGGGGAGGGAAACCACCCTGCTATCACTTTGCCTGGTTCTTCAACTCCAAAGCAGACTACCCTAGTTCCTACACCTATGGAGGCTACCACCATCCCTCCCCCTGACATTTCCGATCCACACCTAGCCCCAGCTTCTGGTGTTGGTATTTCGAATGCGGATCTTAGAGGAGCTTTTTAGATGCTGACTCAGTGAGTGGCCTCCCAAGCGCAGAGGTCAAACGCTGCAACAACCTCATTTAGCTTGCAACAAGATTCTTCCTGTTCCAGAGTAAACATGTTCCTTCAGTTGGACCCTCCGTTGTTCACAAGCACTGACCCCGGAGCAGACCATCAGGATTTTATTGATGAGATGCATAAGACCCTTTGAGTTTTGCATGATACCGAGACGTAGGGAGTGGAGTTGGCATTCTATAATCGGAAAAGGGTGGCATATTCCTAGTTCGAAATGTGAGAGGACTCCCATGAGAAAGAGAGCCCTCCGGCAAGATGGAGTGAGTTTACGGATGCCTTCACACACCACTTCCGACCTCCCGAGACGAAGGCAGCCCATGCTCCAGAGTTTGAGACCCTCAAGAAAAGTAGCAAAAGTGCGTGGGAGTATCATATGGAGTTCGTGCACCTGTCAAAGTATGCTATTCACATGATGTCGGCTATGGAGGCTAGGGTGCATCGATTTATGTAGGGCCTTGGCCCCTTGGTTATTAATAAGGCTACCATAGCCACTCTAAATTCTGACATGAACTATGGAAGGATGGTAGCCTTCACCCAAGCTATCGAGGATAGAAAATTAAAGCACAAGATAGAACGAGAGGGAAATAACAGGGCTCAATCAGCAGGCCACCTTGCAGATTCTGTGGGAGGTTAGGGCTCAGCGATACAGGGAGGATCATTATGGCCATCCCAATCTTATGCTCAGTCTTTAGCCAGTGCCACACCATCAGGGTGTGATCCGTAGCAGAGGAGTCACTGTAGGCCCAGCCAGGAATGTAGGGGGCCCCATCATCAAGGTCGATCGGGAGGTGCACCCCAGCAGCAACAGAGGGCCCCATGCCCTAAATATAGGAGAGTACATTCGGGAGTCTACTACCTAGATATGCCAGTATGCTATGGATGAAGGTTGAGAGGCCATATCCAAAGGGACTGTCAAGCGTCCCGCCAGGGAGCAGGCAGGGGTACAGCTCAGTCATCCAGTCCTACAGCTACCACATCGTCCACACACCGTCCATCTCAAGGCTCTCCAGTACCCACTGAGCGGGGTGCAGCTAGGTGTGGTGCACAGGGTTCTGGGGGAACCAGCCGATTTTATGGTATGAGTGGTCATCAGAGTACAGAGGCCTCCCTAGACGTTGTCATTTGTATATTGGCTATTCAATCTCATGATGTATACGCTCTTATTGATCCCGGGTCTTCCTTGTCCTATGTTACCCCATATATTGCTTCAAACTTTGGGATGGAACCAGAATAACTTTACGAGCCATTTTCCGTATGTACTCCGATCAGTAAATCTATTACAGCCGCATGAGTTTACAAGGGTTGTGTGGTCACAGTGGATGGCCGGGATACCATGGCCGATCTTATTGAATTGGGGATAGTCAATTTTGATGTAATAATGGGATTGGATTGGCTTTATTCATGCTTTGCCGAACTAGGGTCATAAGACTTAAATTCCCTAACGAGCCAGCTATTGAGTGGGAAGGGAATAATGCCATGCCAAAGGGTAGGTTTATTTCTTACCGTATGGCCACGAAGATGATCCGAAAAGGGTTTATTTATCATTTGGTCCGAGTTACGGACACTACAGCTGAGGTGCCTACCCTAGAATCTGTGCCAATTGTTAATGAATTTCCCGATGTGTTTCCAAACTAGCTCACTAGGATCGCTCCAGATAGGGAGATTGATTTTGGGATTGATGTGATGCCAGGCAACCGACCTATATCTGTTCCACCTTATAGAATGGCACCGGCAGAACTGAAAGAGCTGAAGGAACAACTGAAGGATCTTTTAGAGAAGGGTTTCATTTGACCGAGTGTGATGCCTTGGGGCACTCCAATTCTCGTTGTCAGAAAAAAGGATGGGTCGCTGCAAATGTGTATTGACTACCGACAACCCATTGCAAAAGATAGATGACTTGTTTGATCAATTGCGAGGTGCTTCATGTTTCTCAAAAATTGAGTTGTGATATTCCAATTGAAGATAAAGGAGCGGGATATTCCTAAAATAGTTTTCAGAACTCGGTATGGGCACTTTGAATTTCTGGTGATGTCTTTTGGGCTAACAAATGCCTCGACAGCATTTATGGATCTTATGAATCGAGTATTTAAGCCTTTTCTAGACTCCTTTTTGATCTTGTTCGTTGATGATATTCTTGTGTATTCCCGAAGTCGGGAGGACCATGCTGGCCATCATAGAGCGGTTGTGCAGACTCTCCAGCAACATCAGCTATATGCAAAGATTTCAAATTTTGAATTTTTTCTTTAATCTGTTGCATATTTGGGTCACGTCGTCTCCTGAGAAGGAATTATGGTTGATCCTTAAAAGAATGCAGCAGTAACGAATTGGCCCAAGCCTACCACTCCAACAGAGATTTGCTGTTTCTTTGGTTCGGTTGGGTACTATAGACGATTTGTGTAAGGATTTTCTACTCTTGCCTCTCGCTTGACTAAATTGACCTAGAAAGCAACTAAGTTCCAGTGGTCTGATGCTTGTGAAAGGAGTTTCCATGAATTGAAATCAAGATTGACTACAACACTGGTATTAACTGTACCAGACGGTACATAGGAATTTATGGTGTATTCCGATGCCTCAATGATCGGTCTTGGGTGTGTGTTAATGCAACATGGCAAGGTTCTAGCCTACGCTTCTAGGCAACTCAAAAATCATTAAAAGAACTATCCAACTCATGACTTAGAGCTGGCGGCAGTGGTGTTTGCTCTAACGATTTGGCGTCATTATCTATATGTGGTCCACGTAGATGTATTCACGGACCATAAGAGCCTTCAATATATTTTCAAGAAAAGAGCTGAATCTGAGGCAGAGGAGGTGGCTAAGGTTACTCAAGGATTCTGACATTGATATTCTCTATCACTCGGGAAAGGATAACGTTGTGGCAGATGCTCTTAGCCGAAAATCTATGGGGGGTTTGGCTCGTTTGAGGGTGGATCGGAGGCTGTTGGTCCAGGAGGTTCGTCAATTGGCCTATTTGGGAGTTCATCTTGCGGACTCTAATGATGGAGTGGTAGTTGTGCAAAGCAGGGCTGAATCGTCGCTTGTAGGGAGGTGAAGTAAAAGCATTTAACGACCCATTGTTAGTGCATTTGAAAGAGGGGATTCATGAAAACAAGCCCACAACTTTTCCCTTGTTTGGGATGATGGTACCCTATGGTGCCAAGGCCGCCTATATTTTTCGGATGTTGACAGTCTTCGAGAAAGAATCATGGCAGAAGCTCACACTTCTAGGTATTCCGAGCACCCTAGTTCTAAGAAGATATATCATGATCTCAAGGAAGTCTATTGGTGGAATAACATGAAAAGGGATATGGAAGACTTTGTGGCTAGACGTCCGAACTGTCAGCAAATGAAGGCCAAACATCAAAGGCCCAGAGGACTGGATCAAAGCATAGAAATTCCAATGTGGAAATGGGAGATGATCAGTATGTATTTTGTGGTAGGGTTGTCGTGCACTCCATGCAAGTTTGTCTCAATTTGGGTGATTGTTGATCGACTCACAAAATCAGCGCACTTCCTGCCAGTCAAATCTACCGACAGAACGAAACAATATGCTTAGTTGTACATCAAGAAAATAGTCAGATTGCATGCTACTCCGGTCTTAAGCATTTCAGATCGAGGGGCTCAGTTCACGGCCAACATTTGGAAGAAATTTCAGTAGGGTTTGGCATGCAGGTAAATCATTGCACAGCTTTTCACCCTCATACTAACGGGAAAGAAGAGCGGACTATTCAGACGCTTTAGGCCATGTTGCATGCTTGCACCCTTGATTTTAAAGGTAGGTGGGATGATCATTTACCACTCATAGAGTTTGCTTATAACAACAGCTTCCACGCTAGTATCCAAATGGCACCATTTGAGTCCATGTATGGTAGAAGATGTAGGCATCCTATTGGGTGGTTCAAAGTTGAGGAAGCTGAATTGATAGGGCTAGACCTTGTGCACCAGACCATCGAGAAGGTAAAGATTATTAAGGAATGATTGAAGACTGCTCAGAGTCGCCAATAGTCTTATTCGGATGTTCACTGTAGAGATTTGGAATTCTAAGAAGATGATTGGGTGTTCTTGAAGGTTTCCCCAATAATATCATGCGGTTCGAGAAGAAAGGGAAATTGAGCAAAAGATATGTCAGACCTTACAGGATCATCCAGCGGATTGGTTAGGTAGCATACAAGCTTGACTTGCCACCCGAGATGTCACTAGTATACCCAGTTTTTCATGTGTCTATGTTGAAGAAAGTAGTGGGAGATCAGTCCACTATCGTGTCAGGTGAAACTATTGAGGTCAATGAAGAGTTGTCCTATGAAGAAGTCCCAGTTGCCATTCTTGACACGCAGGTCCAAAAATTGAGGAATAAGGAAATTGCCTTCGTAAAGTTGTTATGGCAAAACCAGCAAGTTGAGGAAGCCACTTGGGAAGCTGAGGAAGAAATGAAAAGGAAGTACTCCCATTTGTTTGTATAGCCATGTAATAGCTTTCCACCATTTGATCCCTATGAAATCTGTATCCCTGTTTCAATCTATGTGAAAATTGTTCTGCTTCATCTTGGTTATATGATTGCCTATGTGGTGATGGTTTATATTATAAAGTTCATGTTGTGTCTATGGATTATGTATTTGCAGTTAGGAAATGTCTTCTGGGGCTCTTTGACAGGTGGATAGGTCTAGATACAATGGGAACTCAGGCAAAATATTTAAAAATTTAGGGAGTTAGCCAAACTCGGAGCCATTGAAATATCCCATGATTGTGAGAAACTAGGAGTTAAGGAGAAACTGCTAGTAAGGGAACCTTCACCCTCATCTGAGGACTAATGATCCTAAGAGTGTGTGAATGTGAGATCCGTGAAAGATTTTTACTATAAACCTGAATGCTCATAGTCCCAAATTAGGAATATGTACTAGAAATGTGTATTCAGACCCTTTTAGACTAAGCTGTGCATAAAAAAGTCAAGAAATTATGTTTTTCAGAAAAGTGCAATTCTACGGTCGAGAATATGATCGCATATCAAGTATGCAAACCATATTTCTACCGCAGAGCAATTTAGTGTGATGATCAAATTTGAAGTGAACTATGCGGTCAGTTATGCGATCGCATAACTAAAATGCAGACTGCATTGTCGTCGCCTAAGTTCCTAGGAATTTGTAAAGGGCAGTTGTGCGGTGCATTATGCGACCGAATAACGTAAATGCAGACCTTGTTTGTGCCTCAAATCTAGTCAGTGTGCCCAATTTTTGGTAGCATTTTTGCGGTCCATTTTGAAGACCCTATTTCGACTTGGCGATCGCAAATGCAACCGCAAATCTAACTCGAGCCTTTATTTTCTAAATTATAAAATCCAACCCCACGGTGTTAAAACACCACAATAGGCCATTTTCTGTTATTTTCAGTACATAGAGGGATAGAGAGAGAGGGAGTTCTAGAGAGAGAAGGAGTAACATTCATCAATCTCTCCTTAAATCCATGACCAAATCCTTGAAGATTGTTAATTCTTGCTACTAGGTTATAAGTCTTGCATGCATAAGTAAGAATGGGGTATGGGAAGATTGTGATCTCAAAAGATGGTAATTGGGGTAGAAACTGATAAAATCTCTCACAAAAGGAACCAAAAACCACATTGTACACTTAGTGCTTGACAATATGATCAAATAAGCTAGAATCTTAGTCGTGTCTCTAATTCTTGGCTAAATTCATGGCTCTCATAAAGTAGATCGAAGTTCCTAGGGAATTCTGGAATTTATTATAAGGAATTAAGACAGACTCCATTGAGGTTTGTATGGCTAACCCTTTTCTTTTTAGTGTTGAACTCTTAGATTTAAAATGGTTGGCTTGAAATTTCAAATTTGCTTCTACTTGATTGATTGCATTAATGTGTTGGTTGACAGACTTTCGTTCCACATTGTTTTATGTATTTATTTGAAATCATGATGATTGATGAGGTGATCATGTCTTTCAAGTGTTCGTTATTTTGTTAAGTGTGTGCATGCCTTGTATGATAGCCCTTGACAAACGAATGATGGAACTACATGAACAAATTGGTAAAGGGAAAACTTGTGTTGTGTTGATGTATCTAAGTGCCAAGGAACAAATAAATGAAAAGAGGTGCTGTGCCAAGGAACAAATAAGTGAAAAGAGGTGTTGTGCCGGGTGTGGGAAAAAGTTATAAGTAAATGGGAACCGAAGAGTAATGAAAAGAGGTTATGTCCCAAGTGAGATGGCTTAGCCAATCGGGCCGAGATCGGAAGTCATGATGTACACATGGTGGCATTTATATTTGGTTTTGGAACATTATTGTGATATGGATGTCTCACTTGGGTTGGCTTAGCCGGTCGGGCCGAGACCGGATTCCATGTTAAAAACCCCACGGTGGCATATATTTTAAAGATATGGTATTTGGCACTAAAGAATATTAACCTAAAACAACGGAAAAACTTAATCAAAAATCATGTGAAACTTATTTGGTGCTTCTCCTTGAACTTCCATGATTTAATTGTCTTCCATTCGCTCACTGTTCATTCTATTAAGAATTGTGTTTGCCATACATACTATTACTCTTCGACAGTACTAACGTCACTTTCGTCGGGTGCGCTACATCTTTGAATGGATGTAGGTGGTTCCGTTACTGATTGTGATGATTGCATATAGTGTTGCATCCTTGTTCTCTTCACAGCTTTCTCGGTGAGCTCCCATTCCTCCTAGGGGTTTGCAACTCTTCATTGGGTAAGTTATTACATTTTGAGGTATGGCCGAGGCCTTGTCGCCGGCATCATCATTTTGGTCTCTTGTATTCGTTGGAGGCTTCGTAGACGTTTCTGTTGGTCATGTATGGGTGTCGGGGTGGTGTTGGTCCCACAAAGCTTTTACCCCTTAAACATTTAATAACACAAGTTTTAAAAGTTTTTATTTTTTTCTTAAACTCTGTACCGAGTCAAACTACCTCATCTAAATTGAAACGGAGGGAGTAACTACAAGGATATATTTCAAGAGGATTTTAGGTACACTGGATACTTTAGGTGGGAAACTGATAAAAACAACATAGTTTAGAGTGATTTTAGAGTTTTAAATCTAAACATAAATACTGGAGCACTATATTAAAAAGGGTAAACAGTATATACATAAATTTCTGCAACAACTTTCTAGCACTAACTGTTAAATTGCCTGTCATTTTTAGCCAATGTGTAGATGGGACGTAAGTGCAATGGATTCATTATTGCCGCCATATATGAGACTTCTTTATCAAGCCAATCTTCACGTTTCAATGAAATGGAAGAATTATTACCCAACGAAGGTAAATCGGACCGTGTCTACTATTGTAAAAGTGAGGTAATCCTCGCCTTAAGTCTTAGCTTACCCTCATTACTAAATTCAACTACTCCAATTTCAAGGGAAGGCACACACATTTGGCAACGATGGTATATATATTTGTTTACCTTCAAAATGGTATTAACAATTATATGTAATTTTGTTATTCTAAAAATATGTGATTTATTTGAATAGTAGTTGTTAGGCAATAGATGCTAAATGTAAGTGAAGAGAATAGGATATGCAAACAATTACTATTGCATGACTGAGCCTGGAGGTGGCTGGAACCGGGCTTTGAGGTCCAGTTAGGGTAGTTAGCAATGAACAATTGATGAAGAAACAATGACAATGAAGGCCCCAAAGGTAGCCTTTTGCGGTTAATAATGAGCAATAAATGAAGAACAATAAATGATCAAGCAATAAATCTATTGAGTAATTGTTGAGCATGTTTAGACAAGAAAAGCAAAGAATCTTTCATATGTATTGATCTTGTGTTGTTTTCAATAAGACTCCCCTTACAAAATGACAAGGGCCCCCTTTATGTAGGTGGGGGAATCCCAACATAGTGTATGTCTAATAATGATAAGGAAATGCTATTGGTATAGCTGTATAATGGTGCAGTATGGATTTAGCCTTAAGTTCTGCTTCGAGCTCCTCGAGGTTGGCATGGAGTGCCACAATAGCCCCAAAGTCGAACTCCCCGATTTTGGTCGTATACAGATAGTTCCTGCGTTTCTTAGAATAGAATGATCTGAAACGGTATTGAACACGATTTTCTCAACCTCTCATGATGACTTCATGCTTGTGACATAGGCATTTCGGGTGATCGAAATGTCTCGTCGATTCATTCCACCAAAAGCATTGAATGCACTACCGGTCCGTTTCCCAAAAGACATTGAAGGTGTTGCCAGTTTCGTTGCTATTTCTCTACAAATAAGGTATTAATTGAACAAAAACTTCATTCTTTCTTCAACTAACTTCAGCCCCTTCTGTATACGGTGAAATGGGGGTAACCAATTTTTCGCTAATAAGGTATTTTTGGGAGGACACCTTGGAGGCTCGAGACAACGAATCGACTCACCCCTGCGAGATCTATCGGCACCTGGCCTGGGGATAACGTTGGTTGAGACCCCAACGGGCATGGGTAGTTCCCGAAGAAGGCAGCCGAGGCCGGTTGCATGTATCAGGCTAGTCTAGAGCTGGCCTGCGCCTATATGATGAAGCTAGTCAGTTATCCCATACCGCTTTATTTATCATTAATGTATCTTGTACTATCATGGGGTTTCCCCTCCTATATAAGGAGGATCCTTGGCACTTTGTAAACTCGGTTGTTCTAACTATTCTACGTAAGATAAATAAATCTCTCTCTCTCTCTATTTTCTATTTAACATATTCTACCGATACTACCACTTCTACTTATTGCTTTCATACTTGTTCTTCATTTATTGCTCTTCACAGGACATTAAGAGCTTGTAACGATTATATTCTAATTGTTAACTCTTTCTTGAGTAGCCCCGATAGCTCGAGCTTTAGAACACGCATCGACCTCGAGGCCCTTCATCGGTTAGTCAGAGGCTCGAACAGCTAAACCCCCTGATTCGATTATAGCTTGCATTTTATCTTCTAACATCACATACCTACCATCAAATGCTTAAACAAGTATCATAAAAATAAATAACGTATTTTTAGAGTCAAATCAACAAATTTAATTATTATTTTTTTCACGGTAAACAGTTTGGAGCCCACCGTGGGGCTAAAAATAATAGTGATTACTTTTTTGTTGGTTTCGTTACACAACGCAAGTTATCTTTCACACTTTTTCTTGTTCAAGATCTTCGATTTCAGGTCAAAATGTCTGGTTCAATGAATATAGTTGAGACTGACAACCTTGAAAACCACGGAGAAAATGGTGTTGTTGTTCCAAATGAAGGCATGCCACCACAGAACTGTCACGCTCTAAAATCTGAGGAGCGCTACCGGTGCTCAAACGAGTATACCCGGCGGAGCAAGCCTGTTAGGTCTCATTCTACCCAAACTAACTCATCAATAAATAGGAGATGGACTCTATTAATAAAATTCTATCAACGTATAATTAACGATTTCCATTTCATTTTCATTTTCAACTTCCTTCGCCACTTTAAAGGTATCACAAGTTATGTACATCATTGCCAAACATCAATATTTCTATTTTAATTTCCAATACCCGACACTACCCACAACCTGTCTACAGAGCCTTTAAATATAACTGAAGAAAAATACAGAAATGCCGGCAACAAGGCTCCGGCTATACCTTACACAAATACAAAAAAAATAAGACTCCGGGAAGAACAGCGGCATAAGTCACACAGGGCCCCGAGGGGAAAGGGGCTCACCAATACAACTGACGGAAAGTGGAGGAGGTGCTACTGTCGGTGGATTGGAGTACCTGCTATAGAGCCACCTACAATCATAACACGAATGTAGCGCCCCCAGCAAAAGGGACGTCAGTACGTTTGAATTGCACTGGTATGCATAACTAAATACCATTTTACTAGAAAGAACTATTAAATAGGTACAAGTAAATAACATGGGTATATCAAAGATGCAATTCATATAACCTTTCATACAATTTCCAAAAACTTAGATTAGAGCATTTTCGTCACATGTCCACTAGTGTTCCCAATACCACCGCTATCTAGAGCGGAGTCCGGTCACGACCCGACCGGCTAAGTCACCTTATTGGAGGCCTTACTCTCAATCAATATTTCATTTCCCCTTATTCAGAATTCAATATCGGCACATTACCACCATTTATGCGGCATGGTGTCCGATCACGACCCGATCGGCTAGGTCACCTTGCCTAGGAATTACTCAATTCTCGTTAGTCAACACCTCTGAATCTTTATTTAACACATATCATATCACTTCCTTGGCACCCAAGGCCACCATGATCACATCGTTTCTCTTTTCAATATTCATTTGACAAGTTGTGATCATAGACACATATACCACAAAATAATTCAAGTTGCAATCACTGATAACTGAGCACATAGCTAGCTTGAATAATTCCTTGTTTCGATGTCGGCCTATAACTCAAGTATTTCAACACGTAATTGTACTTTTTCATCCTTTTCTAATTATCAAGAAGGGTAAATCATTCACATTGAGGCACATCCTTCATGTATATGTATAAATAATTGCAAATCAATTAATGCGTGATAACAATCAATACACTAACCAATTCAACTCTTACCATA
>MU765675.1:147066-181413 GCA_026770625.1 Nicotiana glauca | reverse complement strand
GGGGGGGGGGGGGGTGTTAGCCATACATACCTCGATAAAGCTTTCCTTACTCTTTTACAAATTTTCAAAACTCTTAGCATTTCGATCTATTGAGTAAGAATTACAAATTAAATCGAGAATTAGAGATGATATTGAGATTCTAGCTTGGTTCAAGCATATTGACAAACCCTAGAGGTAGAATGTGATCTTAGGCCCCTTTTTGAGAGCAATTTATATCATTTTGTACCTCTCTTTAATTCACCCCCTCCCACTACTCTAAGGCTTGATATGCATGTAAAGAATCCATTGTTATACCCATGAATCACCTCACTAGTGACCCCTTATATCTGAGAATAATAATAAAAATAAGAGTTGGGGTGATGAAATCTTACCTCTCGAGATGAAGGTGTAGGGGTCTTCACTTGATTTCCTTCAAGGATTTATCCATATCTCATGGAGTAATTTGATGGGGAGACTTTCCCTCTCTAAAAACCCCCTCTCTCCCTCTAGAAATGTTCAGAAAGATGCTTAAAATGAGCTATAACATTGGACATATCGATAGGGAGCTCGGGTTAAAAATTAGAAAATTGGAGCCCCGAGTCAAATATTCGATCGCATTTGCGATCGTAGAGTAAACATGTGGTCCGCATAATGGACCGCAAAATGCTCCTCGGAGACTTTACACTCTGACTGAGCATGCGAGAGAAATGTCGTCTGCATTCACGTTTTGCGGTCGCAAAGTGTACCGCAGAACTGACCCTCACAAAATTCAATGGAAATTATGCGGCGACTATGTGGTCCGCATTTCGATTATGCGACCGTATTTTCGACCGCATAGCTGACTTAAATTTCAACCAACATTCTGACTAACTCCACGACAGATATGCGGTCCGCATACCTAATTTGTGGCCGCATTCTGGACCGTATTTTTTACATTTTTCTTGAAAATTAATCTTGACTTTTTAATGCATTATTCAATCCCACATGCTCCAAACTTGGAACCACGGGATCCGGGTTTTCCAGTTGGGATTTCACGGGGCCTTAAATCCTCGCCGATAATGTACTTGGACCGATTCCAGCAGAAGCGAGTTCGCAAGACATACAACAGGTCGACGAAACCTCAAATACCAATAGGAGCATAAAACATGGCGACCAACAGGAAGACCAAAAAACCCCATGTGTTTGGTGATATTAGGGGAATCCGTCTCCCGCTATTAAGGTAGATTTGGAATGTCATAACAGAACCTCGAGGCTATAGGATCTTGATCGGGCGCCCTATCTCGGGGATCATCTGCGACGCTGCAGTGGCTCCATGTTTAAGAGATCTGTCCGCGGCCCAGCAAAAGATACGAAGATGGGAGACTCTCGAGGCAAACAGCTAGAATCAAGAGGCTCTAGTGTCTTTCCTAGCCTTCTCATCCCCGTATCATTACATTTAATGCAATCTGTACCATACCGTATTCCCTTGCCTATCTATGGGGAATCCATACAATTTTGTAAGGGACTTATGTTGCTCCATTTTGGCACAAGTGCAATAATATCTCTCTCCCTCTCTTTTCTTCAATGTTGTTCATTCTCACTAATCCGATGCTGCCTTAGCATTCATCGTTTTCTTATTTGTTCATCATTATTTTGCTCAGTATTGGTAACATAGAGCTTTGCTTAATCATATCTTCGCCTATTATCCCATTCCCGATTACCCTCAGTAGCTCGAGATCGGCTCGAACCTTGGCCCCGAGGTCCCCGTCGACTGACTTTGCATCCGGGCAATAGACCCCTTTAGTTTGGTCAGTGCCTCGCTTTAACTTGATTTTTCATCGTTATATTTCATGTTTTTACCATTAACTGCTTTAACAACTAGCTCGGGAATAGATCACGTATTTTTAAAATCCTATTTACAAATTTAATTGTTGTTACCATTTTCATGGTAATCAGTTTGGCGCCCACTATGGGGCTAAAAATAGTATGGTTGCTCCAGAAGTTGGCACGACACCGCAGGACCTCGACAATGCATTTAGATCGAATCAAGCAGACGCGGGCTTGAAAGGCGAGCAACAGGTCAACAAAGCTTCGTGCACCAATGATGGCGTATAGCATGTTGATCAACAGGAAGCTCGAAAACCCCCAGCCTGGGTAGAATAGGAAGTCATTCTTCGTGTTATTTTTGATATGTTGCAAGAACAACAATTGGCTATTGCTCGGCTACAAAGTCGCACGGAGACTCCCAACGCAGAAGTGCCAGAAACATATCCTTGCGTCGAGCTAGTGCCTGAGTGGTTAAGCAATGATGGATCGGTAACCGACCCTGCCACAGTGAGGAAGCTTGGTAACTTCTTAGAAAGGATCAAATCAGGTTCATGGAAACTCTTACAGCGAATCGTCTCCCGAGGAAAAGGTCCCGAAAATTGCTTCATCCAAATACAAAATGCCGAAACTCTCTATGCGCGATAGGACCTCGGATCCCTATGGGCATACCACCACTTGCGCGTGTTCATTCAGAGGCAACGCCACCAAAGATGATGAGTTCAAGACCGTCTCATTAAGGATGTTTGAAGAAACTCTCTCAAGAGAAACCGTGGACAGTCGCCCGGGAAACTCCTCTTGTTTGGCTTATCCAACAAGACTCCCCACAAAGAAGCTGATGCCAAACAAAAGGAGGTGGGGAAACCTCACAAATGGAAGAAATAGCTCAAAATACAACCTACATCTCAACAATAGGGAAATAGCTCGAGGACAGCATCGTCGAGGAACCTCCAATAGAACAAAATTCAACGAGGCTCAGCTGGTGGGGAAACCCTGCCCAGCCGAGCACGATGTCAGCATTGCTATACAAAATATCATGATCACCATAAGAGAAATCGGGAATGCTAGGCGGCTCAGACCTGTTTGACCAAGACCCCTTCAAGAGAACTATGGCCCGACACAAAAACCGTAGGGCACGCGCGGTCACTTTCTCAAAAGAAGGACAACTATGTTGTTTAATAGAGTTTGCCACCAAGCATCATCGACCGGTCAGGCTAGAATCCAACTCCAAGCGAGGAAGGAGATCGGAAAAAATGAAGCTGACAAGACACGGCGTATAGCCATGACAGTAAAGGGGCGGCGACAATCTTCGAAGACCTATAAAATGCAGAGTGGAAGTACTCATCACCGGGAAAAGGCGGGTTCGGGTAATATAGCCAAGGTGCACCCTTGCATCCAAGGAAAGAGACGTCGGGACTTCGCCTCAGCCTTGTATTAACAGTCGGTAACCCCTTCCCTCATTTGACCTATTTTAAATATAACATGTGTTCATGAGTACAGGTGGTTCAACCAACTATACCGACAGAGTCAGACTAAAGCCAATAGGTTAATTTGGACTAACGAATCAATTCATTCCCACACGTTGAGTCTTTTAATGGATTCCAGACGCTGGTCGCCATAACAATCAGGAAGGCCGCTCCCTCTATACAGCCCACCTGAGCTCGGACTAGAATGCCAAGCCCGTAGAACACGAATGTTTCATTCAAATGACAATGGGCACACCACCTGGAGGCGATTTAGACCCCATACGCCAAAGGGATAAAACTCCCCGACAAAGGTAGGACTAAGGCATTCGACAAGAAGCTACACGCGACGAGAGGAAATCCCTCACCCTATGTCCTATCGCCGGCATCAATGCCTCCACCCTCGAAGGGATCAAAGTGTAAGCATAACCGCATCTTCGACCAAGACTGGTTGAACACAGCGGAAGGCTATATTAGGGCTCGTACCTCGGAACAGCAGGAACATACCTGACCTCAAAATGTCGCCTACAGACCCCGCAATAAGGAAGAACTACTCCGCTCCTATGTTGTTTCTTTCCTTTTACTAACCTATACGCAGGTAGTCAGCCAAGGCATTCAGAAGGTCCGAACTCCACTCTGAGATCCGAACCCTCTGCGGGACTCGTCGAGCTAGTCTTTCCTTAATCGGGTTTCCAAACTAAAGAGGGTCCCGCCAGCAAGATTATTAGTAGAGAAGCATACTCCCAAGAAAGGGATCTAATAAGATTGCAGACAATTCTTCCATAGTGAAACGACATGCGATGACCTCCTCTTAAGGTCAACATCCCCTTGGAAGGGCCAATAAACGACAGGCTAAGTTCCAAAATAGAATCATGTAAATGGATAATATAATTAGAGGAGTCACACCCATGCAGCCCGAGCTCACGGCAATGGGAGAATATGTATTTATAGCATTTATTTGCCAAGAAATAAAAAATATCTTTTCGGCACTTCATACTTTAAAAAAGGCTATGTCGGCATATTCACCGCGAAGGCCTCTCCGCCTAATATGTACCGAGATACTCGGAGACTTAAACAATTAAGCACCCACTTGACCCCATGGTCGAAACTCCGGGCTCATCAAGCCCTTTGAAGGCAACTCCGAGCTCACGAGAAGCTGTCTTTAACCTTAAACAAACTTGATGACTCGGAGACTGCTGTTAATTTCCATAGAACTGGTAAGCCCAAAACTGTAAGACCCGTAGAGGGCAGCCTCGACGTAACCAGATCTATTCTACAAATAGTAAGACCTTGATAGGCATGATTAACCGCAAGACCTCAATAGGCATGACAAACTGTGAGACCTCAACAGGCATGACAAATTGTAAGACCTCAACAGGTATGAAAATCCCAAAGTTTTGGCTATACATCGCATTTGTAAGAATCTCTACAGGGCATACCCTCTATGTAGACACCTAAACTATCACTAGGGATCCAAAATGGCTTCGGCTAAATGCATATAACTACGGTCAAAATGGCTGATACAACCAAAGTAACGCGACTCGGGGATGCCCGATTGTAGCAAAACATTGCATGCCACTACTCCGAATATACTTTGAAAAGAACCGAAACATGCTTCCCTCAACAAGAAAAAACCAAGATCCGACAACGTGGCTTCCGAATTAAAAGAGCATTGATCTTATCAAACTATGAGCTATGAACCTTACGAGGTGCTCAAAACATCACCGAATACGACATGAAATTGAGGTGCTTCTAGAATTGAGAACAGGTCAGGCAAAAATACTACAAAGAGACCTTAACAAGCGGAAACAAAGCCTGAAAACCCACTGGCAAAAATAGCATAAGAGCCATTGTCGCCAGCTAAGCAAGCCTATGGGCCTCAAATTGAAAGGTCTCTACGACCAAACAGTGTAAGAGGCATTATCGCCAGCTTGAAAATTGACAACTTGAAGATTAAAAGAAGATCGAATCGTAACGTGATTCGGTGATCGGATACAAAATAGTTAACTATTCAAGCCTCTGTTCCACATACTAAAATGTCTCAATGACCAAGCGGCATAAGTGCCACTATTGCCTACCAGAAACTCAAGGTAATTTAAGGGTCGATTACAGCTCGAATTGCAATGCGACTAAGAGACCAGACCAAAAAATTGCAATATGCCTAAGGGCACGATATAAATGCCACTATCATCAGTTTAAAAATACTTTAGGGTCAATGAAAACTCTAGTGGCAACACGACTCGGAGACTGGACCCAAAGCTGTTGAAATAACCAGATGCCCAAGGGCAAGAAATAAAAACCATCATCACCAGCCCGAACAAACTTGAAACTCGAGGGTATATTAAGCTCGAGTCGAACCCCGACTCAGAGACTGAATCCGAAGACAATTAAAGCATGCAAGCCTAAGGGAAAATTCGAGATCGAATCTACCCAGTGGAAACTCCAACAAGCAAAAATATAGAAGATATTAGTTGTGTGGTTTCCCTCCTTTTATTACTACATATTAATGACGAGGCACAATTTCGGCATGCGTCTTATAATGAAAGCTATATATACACAACAAAGAAGGCATGGAATATTTGTTCCTCTTTTTTTCCAGTAGCGATGGCCCGATGGTCTCCTCTTCATCACCCTCATCATCAAATAACAGGAACTTGGCATCGAAATCTTCTCCTTTGGCTTGTCCGATCTCCTCCGAAAGATCAAATCCTCTGGCATGAATCTTCTCGAGGGCCTTCCTCCGAGATTTGTACCTCTCATACTCCTAGCTACTGTTTGCACGATCGAGGACCTTCTTTAGCTCAGCCTTAGTGGCAGAAACACTCCTTGAATGCGCTGTCAATTATTGCCCTACCTTGTTATTGTTCATTACAACCTCGGCTCAGATGTTTACTACCTCAATTTTTGCCCTCGAGAGCTTAGCTGAGAGTATCGCGATCATCTTTGCCCAGTGGAACCATTCGCACGAGAGTCCCGAATTTGCACTACAAGAATAGATGTCGCGGCTTGAGCCCTCTCTTTGGCCTCAAAATGGGCTTTAACGCGCGCATGTAGCTCAGTGAATTCATGTTTGGCTTTGCCGAACTCGCCCTAGAGTTATTCCAGCTCATGTGCCTTGTCCTTTAACTGAAATTGCAGCACGTCAAAGATGGAATAACAAAAAAGGTAATACAGGCTAGTGCGGAATACTGTATACCTATTTATACAAGAGGGCCACCTAGGCACAGCTTCGGTCTACCTCATGCCGTAAATAAACGAGCTCATTTTCCTTGGCCGCATAGAGAAGTTTGAGGGATTTTCCCTTTCTCAAGCCTCCCATAACGGGGACTCGCAACGAAGAAGAACAACTTTGAGCCTATCAAAAGCCTGAAGAAGAAAAGCAAGGTAAGTAAAGGGAAGAGAAAGGAGCACGGGGCCAGAACATCCATATCACAGCCAAAAACTCACCATAAGGCCAAGACGATACGTCTCACCGAGGACCGAGGCAATGTTCGATGATGCATCAATCCCCGAAGCTTGCTGGCCGACTGATTCGCTTCCCATCAACCGCTGTGGGGAAGGCACTTCACCGCAAGCCTTCTCCTCCTCCCTCAGGGAACCCATACTCGACTCGAATGAGCTCCCAGCACATGTGACAGAGGAATCAGGCAAATCAGCAAAACGGAGCCATCCCTAAAAAAGGAGGAGGAACGCCAAACACCTACCTTAATGCTTCGCATCCCATAACCCTTTTGAAAGATCTCTCCACCAACGCCTATCGTGAGCCCAACAAGCTACCAGCCTACAAGACCATTCGACTAAATTAGGGACCTCACCGGGCTACAAATGAGTTGTTGTAAACAAAGGACTAGAACACATCCTTATGGGGCCAGCTTCATATGAAGAGAAAGATAGCTCGAGCAGAATGCTTAAGTGCAGAGTTCCATTTCTCAGGAAATGGAGAAAATTCTTCTGGAATAATGTCAGTTGTCCAAATTCGAATGAACTCACTCATCTATCCACAGTCCTCTTCCTCCTTGATGTCAATCGTAGAAGCTCGAGTGGACCTACACTGAAGAGCAACTAGTCCCCAGTAACGTAATGGCCGATACAACCTTATGAGGTGACTGATAGTACACTCTATCCCTGTCTTATCAGCAAAATATCTCATCGACTGCACTATCCTCAAGAGAAAGGGATGAACATGCGCCAATGTTACTTGATACCTTGTACAGAAATCAAGCACGACCCTATCCGGGGAACCCGGCTCTAGGACATGGGTATACACGCTCAAGAAACTCTCAGCATACGTCATGACACTCTCCTCAGGGGAAGGTATTTGTAGAATCAGGCCTTTCCCACATCCGCACTCTCTCCTGATCGCCCCGAGGTTCTCGTCCCTCACCGATGAAATTATCCTCAACACGTGCTTCTGATGGCCCAAAACATTGGGAGGCTTCCCCGATGTGGGGGTCCCTCTTCAAGGCAGCACACTCCAGGCCTTGCTCCCCAATATCGGAAGAGGGCCGCTAGCGCCAACCTAAGTTGGAACACAGGAAGGAATTCTCTTCGTCCGAGGATCAGGTGTCGAAGCCTCAGCCATGTTCCATAACAGAACAAGGAGAAGAGGAGGAGGATCCAGGAAAAAACTTCTTGAAGCAAAGAAGTGGAAGGACTCGCATAAAGCGCCAGGCTCTACATAGGAGATGGTCTTTATCAAACAACTGCAAAAACGCTGCTTGAAGGGCATATAGATAATTATATAGGGGCTACTCAATAACTGCTCAATTTCCCAAGAAGGCAAATTAATTTTGGCCACATTAATGCCACCTTCTCTTTGGTGAGTGCACTGGCAGAATCATCTCAGGCTCCCACATAAATCATTAAATCAAGTGACCTCGGGAGATCCCCGACATTGCAAATATCAGTTCGGAGGAGCTACCAACTCAACTTCGGGACATGGCTAGTCTCAGGGCCCCCGATCCATCCTAAAAAAAGGCTCCAAATGGCTGATGCTCGGAGAAAAAAAAAAGAGGCGGAAAGAGGGAAACAACAAGAATGACTAGCTGAATAAAAGCCCCCTTCATGCGTTAACAAAAAGGAAAAACACCTTTTACAGTATTTGTCTCCCAGGAGGGATAACACATGCAAAAAAGAAGGCCTACAAAAAAGGGCTCGGAGAGTACTTCTCGGCGCTATTATCTTCCCCCCATCGTGGGCAATCAAGAGCACCAGTATTCCCACCGGCATGCGAGCCTCCTCCAGGTCGGTAGATAGCTTTAAGAATCTGGACTTGAGTTCTTCGAGGACCTCCCTGTTCGCCTTCGCTTTGGCATGTTCGACAGCGCGGACCAGCTTCTGCTCAACTAGCAAGGATATATCATGAACCATCCCATGCGTTGTGGCCACATCCTCCTTATAGTTAGCAATATCTCGCTCGGCCTCAAACTTAGTCACGACCATAGCTGCAATCTCCCTGCCAATGTACGAGAGAAGGCCGTTGGATTTTGCCAATTCCCCGGTCAGGGTCTCGCTCTGCTCCATTAGACCGCAGACCTCTGCTTCTAACAAACTAATCAGTGAGGTGCTCTACTTGACCTACAATGAAAGCCAAGACGGTGAGTATGTAAATACAAAACATGTATGGATACAGAGTAAAGAAGCAGGTATAAGTAAGGAAGCATACCTAAGCAGCAAGGGTAGCCTTCTACCGAAGAACTGCCTCCAAAAAGGCCCGAAGCTCCCCAACTCTTTATATCCCAAGATTCCACGAGCCTCTGAGTCTTGAAGCTTCGAAGCAATATTATTATGCTCCTTCTCATGGCAAGAAAGTTCCCCACAAAGACGAAGGATGGCATGGTCATACATGTCTTTACACTACGGCATAATGAGAAAGTTAAGAGAGTTGACGAATAGTGCCCGGTAGCGAAAAGAAATGCACAAGGAAAAATTATCACCTGCTACAGGGATTTCTCCGCCGCTTTGATTGTGCAAGAGACTTTGAGATCAGCTCTGTCGATTACGCACTCCAAAATGTTGGCAATGAAGCCTCCCCCTCTGAAAGGAGTACAAATCGTGGCGCCGATCATCCCTTCGGCATTCCTCAGCTCTCCTGATGAGACGGGAAAGTTCTGAATAAGATCATTCGAGTCACTGATTTCTTCAAATAGTAGTCCATGTCCTTGGAAGGTCCCGAACCCCGACCCATAAGAACCAATGTTTGGCTACTAAAAGCAACATCGAATCTAGCCACACAATTCGAAGTTACATCGACGCCCTCTATGAGGACCCCCGAATCCCTAGCCCTGCCAGACCCAGCCATCCCAGACTCACTAGCCTCCGAGTAGGATGCCTGTAAATCTCTCATGCTGGACTTCGTCCTCCTCCCCAATGGACATCCATCATCATCCTCCCCCACAACATCAGGGTTCAACCCGGATGTTAGGGAATCAGTTTCATTAGGACGAGCAGTGGCCGCCTTATCTTTCTTATTCTTGTCCATATCAGGCCCCAACGCCTATGATTCACCGTTGTGGGGTGGCCACGTCTGCATTTTCTCTCCAAGGCATGCACTAACACAATAAACATGGTATGTCGTTGCTTATAGCTCAGGAGGGAACACAAAATGTGGAGTACGAGCGGCAAAGAAACCTCACCGTGGTTCTTAGCCAACCAACACTCCATAGACATGATGGTCCAAGACCGAAGACGATACAGGAAACTTTCATCCAAATGCGTGATCCATCCCGCCGAATCAGGGACTACCTCGGGATGCCAAGCAGCGGTTGGAGAGAGCACAAAAGGGGATAACGTGACAAGCAAAAGAATAATTTAGATGTGGCTAAAGGGAAGTTCACTTATGTTGATCGTTCCATTGCTCTGGAAAGGGCATCGTCTAGGCCGGGATGATATCTGAGGTCCTCACTCAAATAAACCTACTCATCCATCCCTGGTCATTCTGCTCATCAACACTTGTGAAGAAATGTTTTTTGGACCGATGTGGATGCTTGATTAGGCCTCGATACAGTCGAGGGTGGTATAATTTGATCGAACGGCTGAGGGTAAAAACCTCACATGTAACCCCTTCAGTAAAGTGCATGTGCATCAACAGTCCTCTAAAAGGACAGGCAGATATGATCGAGGGTCACCCGATATTGAGCGCAGAAGTCAAGGATAACCGGATCAATTTCCAAAGGAGGAAATTCGACAGATTTATTAGAACCCAGGGTGAACGGATAAGTATATATGTAAAGAAAGCCATCCTTAAAGTCGATAATGTTGTCACTAGGGTCAGGCAGTTCTACCTTCACTGCCTTGCTCCATCGACCGTCCTCCTTCACTTTGTCAACATCAATCACGATGCTAATATATCGAGATACATGCTCGTATCGACCCGGTATAGATGAGGGAGTTTTGATGTCAAAATTATTCGATGTGTCAATACCAAGAGGGATCCATTTCTCTAAAGTATGAACCGATTTGTTTTCCCCCTCAGACAATCAGGACGACAATGCAGTATCATTCCGTCGAGGGACTGTCCTAGAAGTCTTGGCCATTAAAAATGGTAAAACCTTTCCGTAAAGAGAGGGAAAGATGTAAATGTATCAAATAGCAAAATTTCTGATTTACGAGCCTAAAGGAAGGGTGAAGATGGGGAGTTTCTAGCAACCGGAGCATTTATAGGAATCGTTGGGGAAGCAGAAAAGACAAGCCTACGATGATTTGTGGGTTTCTCGATTCCCGCATTTGATGGAGACCCTGCACGGTCCATGCGACATGGTATTTAATGCACTTAGATGGTTCACATCATGGAAATAATGTCCTCGAGACAATGATTGAACATCATTTCCTGTCACTTCATTCTAGGAAATCATAGAGACTATCTATATGTGGTGAAATCAGGGGAATCGGTCTCCCGCAATTAATGTATATTCGAAATGTCATGACAGCACTTCGAGGCTGTAGGATCATGATCAGGCTCCCTATCTTGAGGATCATCCGCGACCTTACAGTAGCTCCGAGTTTAAGGGTTTTGTCCGCGACCCAGCAAAAGTTACGAAGACGAGGGACTCCCAAGGCAATAAACTAGAATCAATAGGTTGTGGTGTCTTACCTAGCAGTCCTATCCCCGTATATTTATATTTAATACACCCTGTATCATACCGTATTCCCTCGCCTATATAAGGGGAACCCATACAATTTTGTAAGGGACTGATATTGCTCCATTTCTCCACAAGTGAAATAATATCTCTCTCTCTCTCTTTACTTCTAAGTTGGTCATTCTCACCGACCAGAGGCTGCCTTAACATTTATAGTTTTCTTATTTGTTTTTCACTACTTTGCTCAATATTGGTATCATAGATATTTGCTTACTCATATCTCTACCTGTTATCCCATTCTCGATTACCCTTATTAGCTCGAGCTCGGCCCCGAGGTCCCTATCGACTGACTTTAAATCTGGTAATAGACCCCTTTGGTTTGGTTACTGCCTAGTTTAAACTAGCTTTTTCATCATTATATTTCATTTTCTTATCATTAACTGCTTTAACAACTAGCTCGAAAATAGATCACATATTTTTAGAATCCCATTTACAAATTTAATTGTTGTTACCATTTTCACGGTAAACAACCCAACCCGGGAAGAACGGGAAGTCAGCCTTCATGTTATTTTTTAAATTTTGCAGGAACAACAGTTGGCTATCACTCAGCTACAAAGCAACCTTAAGACTCCCAGCACAGTAGCACCGAAAGCTACTCCCCTGGCCGAACAAGTACCGGAGAGAACAAGCAACAATGGATCGGTAGCCGATACTGCAATAGTTAAAATGCTAGAGGACCTCACCAAAAGGATCGAGTCGGGTGATAATATCATATCAGCCAATGACAAAAAGGTCAAAACCTTTAACATTAGGGTCAACCAAATACCGGGCGCATCCCCGGTCCTGAAAGATATAGATTCGAAAAAGTTTGTGCAACAATCATTTTCGGAAATAGCGGCACGAAACCCATTTCAAAGTAATTAAGAATGTCAAAACTCCCAAAGTATAAAGGGAAACGATATAGTGAACGATGGGATAGAGTCTGTATTGCTGAAAAAGTTCAAGGAAACACTCTGGAAGGGGCCATGATGTGGTATCACAAATTGGTTCCTAACTCCATATATTCATTTGCCATGCTAGCAAACTCCTTTGTAAAGGCACATGGGCAGTGCCATCAAAGCACCAACGAGAAAGTCCGACATTTGCAAAATTAAACAAAGGGAGAACGAGATGCTGTGAGAATTTGTGTCTCGCTATGGGTGGAGCCCCCACCAGTCTCCAACGAATGTGTAATGCAGGCTTTCACTCAAGGTTTGAATGAACGAAGCTCACTAGCTTCAAAACATCAGAAATAAAATTTGATTGAGTATCCAGCTATGAGCTGGTCGGATGTCCATAACCGATACCAGTCAAAAATCAGGGTCGACGATGACCAGTTGGGAGCACCCTCAGCCTTAGTATACCCAAGCACGCTCCTGGCAAATGAACCAAAACCAAACAAAGAAAGGTATCAGCCATATGCCAAAGATAGGAAGAACGCCCCGAGGTGCAACCTACCTCGCAATGATAGGAGATTAGATCAAGGACAGGATCCTCAAGGACTTATCAATATAGCCAGATTTGATAGGAACACAACGCCCGTGGGTGCACCTCATTTTACGGAATACAACTTCAACGTCGATGTATCCAACATCATGTTTGCCATCAGTAAAATCAGATCCTTTACAAAGTAATCACAACTTTGTGTGCGAGTTTCACAACACGCACGGCCACAGGACCAAGTATTGTCACCAACTACAGGAAGTAATGGCTCGACTAATTAACAAAGGGAATCTCCAGAAATCCCTTAATGATCGAGCCAAAAATCAGTTTCGGGAAAGAGAGGCGACCAAGAAGAACGAGGTAAATGAGCCAAAACATGTTATCCACATGATCATGGGAGGTGTCGATGCCCCGCATGAACCCATAATAAGAAGGACAAAAATATCCATCACAGAGGAAAAGCGGACTAGGGGATATATTTCTGAGGATGACCTCACATTTAGCGAAGAGGACACCGAGACCTTGTCTCAACCTCACAGTGATGCACTGGTAATCTCTTTCCTTGTAAATTCTTTTCAAATAAAACGTGTACTCGTTGATCTAGGTAGCTCGGCTAACATTATTATGTCGAGGGTGATAGATCAACCTACACTGCTCTATCAAATTGTGTCTGCCACTGTAGTCCTCAACAAATTCAACATGGCAAGTTAAATGACAAAACGAGAAATCATCCTCCCAGTCACCATGGTCGGCACGACCCAAAATGTCAAATTCCATGACATCGAAAGAGACATGACGTATAACGCCTTATTTGGACGGCAATGGATACAATTCATGAGAGCGGTACCATCCACTCTTCACCTAATTTTGAAATTCCCAACAAAGGACGTAATCAAAATCGTCTACGAGGAACAACATGCGACAAGGGAAATGTTCGCGGTGCATGATTTGACACCAGTGCTCCCACCTCCGCCCACAAAAACACAAAAGGGTAATCAACCTACAACCTCGATCAAGCCCGATTAAATGAAATAAAGCACCGTACCACTTCCTTATCTCGAGTGATTGGAACATATCGATCCTCAAAACATTGCTGACGCGTCTCACATTAAAGTACGACCATCTCCCTTTTCCTTTCGTATTTCAGACTATCCCTTATGCAGGTGCTCGATCAAAACAGTCAAGAATGCTAACCCAGCTCGAATTACTTAAGTTTTAATGCATCTATTGCACTCTTTTCCTCCGACCGAGTTTGTATCCCAAAAAAGGGTTTTACTAGCATGATTTTTAACGAGGAAACATTTGCATACTACCTAAGGGAAACTCAACAAATGCTCAAGGATTGTTTCGCAATCAACATCTAACGTTGGGGGCATCACCCAGGAATCCTTCCGCTAGGAGAAAGCAAGAAATGCCAAATGGGGTCCCTATAGAAAAGAAATGTGCCGAGCCAAACAGCAGAACGAACCGCGTCCATACAGCCGCTCCACCGACGGTGAATACATGTACATCTGTATCAAATAATCGGAGAATATCTTTTATCAAGACATCTCGTGCTCCAAAAGAGACTCGGCACCTTTGCAAAAGCAACTCCTCTGCCAAAAGCATCCCTATCACCCTGGGATTGACGTCAACAATTCAACACTTAAACGACCTCCGGGTTAGAACTCTGAAATCGCAAGCCCTCAGATAAGGCAACACGGAAATTACTAAATATCTTCAAAGCCAAAAGTATCTCAAGTATTCGGGGACTGGCGTCAAGATCTCAAAAGAATAACACACGGCCTCAGGTTCGTTATCTACGAAATAGTAAGCCTTCGATAAGGCAATGCAAATTTCGTAAAAAATGGCTCTCGATTAAAGAAACTCTCCACAACTTGGGGACTGGCATCAAAACGCCACATCTATCAACTTATCAAAAACAAGGCCATAAGACCCCGAGCGGGCCGCCTCGGTCTCGTAAGGCCTACATAAGGTAGAAACTAAATGTGTAAGACCTAAACGACATGAAAAACCTATAAGACATCAACGACATAAGAAAACTGTAAGACCTCAATGGTATGAAAAACATGTAAGACCTCAACGGCATGAGAAAACTCTAAGACCTCAATGGCGTGAAAAATCTGTAAGACCTCAATGCCATGAAAAATCTGTAAGACCTCGACTGCATGAAAAAACTGTGAGACCTCAACGGCATGAAAAAACTGTAAGACCTTGACGATATGAAAAATATGTAAGACCTCAACATCATGAAAAATCTGTATGACCTCGACGACGCAAAAAAAATTTATAAGACCTCAACGGCATGAAAAATCTGTAAGACCTCAACGGCGTAAGAAAACTATAGGACCTCGGCTGCATGAAAACACTCTAAGACCTCGAGGGCATGGAAAAATTGTAAGACTTCAATGGCTTGAAAAACCTATAAGATCTCAATGACCTAAAAAACATGTAAGGCCTCAACAACATAAATTTTTTATTAGACGTTACTACATGCATAAAGTCTATCCTAAAGTCCAGGATATATATCGAATTTGTAAGAACCCTAAAAAGGCATACCCTCGATATAGACACCTAAACTACTACACTCGTAAACGAAATAGGCTCCAGACAAATACAAATGACTACGTTCATGCGGCTGTACCAGCCGAGTTAATGCAACATGGGGACGCCCGACCATCACTACAAAATCATAGGCCATTACTTCGAATCTACTTCAAAAAGAACTGGTAAAATTGGCTACCCTTGATATGAAAAAGAGCTTCTACCATGACTGCTCCAAATTACATGGCTTCAAGCTACTCAGCCTATAAGCCAAACCTTCTAATGTGCTCGAACATCACCGTAAAGAAATTAAAATTGAGGTTCTTCCTAAACCGACTACGGGTCAGAAAAAATCATTTCAAAAGTCCTTAGCAAGAGGAAACAAAGCCTATATACGCCTAAAGGCAAAGCGTAAGAGCCATTATCGCCAGCCTAATGAGCCTCGGGGCCACACACACTAAAAGTTCAGAATGACCAAAAGCGTAAGAGCCACTATTGCTAGCTTAAAATTTGAAACCGTGAGGGTCAAAATGAGCTCGAGTCATAACCCGATTCAGAGATCGAACCCAAAATAGTTAAATATATATGCCTAAGGGCAAAGCGTAAGTGGCATTGTCGCCATTTTAACGAGCCTCAAGGTCGTGGATATAAAAGTTCGCTTCGACCTAAGGTATAAGAGCCATTATTTCTAGCCCACACAAATTCAAAAGCTTGAGGATCGAATGAGCTCGAGTCGAAGACCGACTCGGAGACTAACCCCAAAATAGTTGAGCAAAAGAATAAGAGCTCTAATGCTAGCTTACGCAATGATCAAGAGTGTAAGAGCCCCCAGGCCCTCCTAATGAGCCCTAGGGCCACATCACTACTATGAGAATTCCTACCAACACAAGAACCAGCTTGCCTGGCCAAGACCAGGGAAAGAAAAGATGCAAAAGGAGTAAAACCGCAAGGCTTTCTTTCATACGCATGCAAGAGACACAACCACTAGCTATAAACATACATTGAAAATGTTGTATACAGATGAAAAAGTTTAAGCCCTCCCCCTAGGGGCGCTAGTATTATCCTCATTTTTCTCAGCATTCGGCGAAAGCAATCAAGCATCACGCTCATCTGCACTTGCTCCACCAACTCCTCCGGGAGTGCGAAACCCCTATCACGGATCCCCTCGAAGGTTATTTCTTCAATACTTGCAATGAGAATATTCTCCAATCCTCCTTTCACGAGCGAGGATTGTTCTCAGCACGGATTGAGCTCCGGGAGCATCCTTTGAATAGATCGACATCTCCTGGTCAGCCTTAGTCCGGCTCAATGCAGCTTTGGCTTGGGCATCAACAACCAGAGCCCCGACTTCTAGAAGCTCAGAATCGAGTTCTACAATCATTTCGATCTGAACCGAGGCGTCATCCAGAGCTAGGCAAAGTTGAGTTTCAAAAGTAGGAACTTTGGCCAGAGCGTCCTTCCCCCAAAGGCCTAGCCTCTGTTATAGCTTCCAACTCATCTCGCTCATACCTAGCCTGGCCAACTTCATCCTGAAGGTCCAAGGCGTCCGTCTTTTTCTACAACTTCATCCTTAATGCATACCCATTTCCAGGAATCTATCAACGGAAAAGGAAGGTGATAAAAAGGAAGGAATAGCACAACACTCACCATGGTACTTCGCTTCCCATTTACCTTACGACACAACTCACCACTCGCGTACCTCACAGGTCGAGTGGGTCGCCAATTATCGGACCTAGTTTGGTAGATCAGGAATGTCACCCAGTGCTCTTAAACCACTGCAGAGGAAGATAACCAGGCTATATTACAAACCAACTTTCACCATAGAAAGAACTAATAAAAGCACAGGATGCGCCACTTATAAGTATAACTCCATTCCTCAGTTTATGACATGAGCTCCTTGGGTATCTTGTTAGCGGTCCGCACACGGATGAAGTGACTCATCCATACCCAGTCTCCGTCTTCCTCGTCGTCAACAACAAAGTACGTAGATGAATGGCACCACAAGTTTAGTGCACCTCGATGACGAAAGGATTGGCACAACCTGACGAGAATTCAAGCCACGCCTTTTCCGTAAAGAACCTCGTCATCAACAATATTTGCTAAAATGATGTATGTATTTGCTCTAAGGTGACCCGATAGTTTCAATAGAAGTCAAGAATAACCTTATTAAGGGGAGCCAGTGTGAAGGGATATGCGTACACGGTCAGGAACCCATCGGCAGGGTTGGGGATACCCTTAACCGGGGGAAGCACCTGTAGCAGTACCTTCTCCCCACATCCCCAATCTCTCCTTACTGACTCGAGGTGCTCATCTCTTATCAAAGAAAAAGTATTCAAGGAAAACTCCCATGGATCCTGAGCGCTAGTGGTGAAACTCTCCCCTCTCTGTCGGGCAAACCCCGAAGTAGAAGTCATAGTTATGGCAAGACTACCAAACCGAAGTGAGAACTTATACAAACTATTTGGTGCTAAGCTAACGCCAAAATGAAAGTATATCTATCTAAAATGGTGGAGTATCCCAAGAAGTGGAAGTAACCCCATGTATACGTGAGGAAACAACAACGGTTTGTCTACCCAAGTTAGCCCCCGGGAGGACAACGACTTTGATGCGTGTCAGGAGGTGGTACCCGACCTCGAAGAACTCCATCAACAAGAAAAATAAGCGCTTCAAAATCCACCCATAGGTATCAACCCCTCATTGGGGACGTATCAGCAACGTCTTTAGATATTATCTACACAAAGTTCGTAGCAAATCTCCAGGTGGTCCAAATTTAGACGAACCTTAACTCGAGGACTGCCTTGAAGAGGTCGAAGGTAGCCCTAGTGCATGGACCCCTGAGCAAATTTCTTCTTAAGGGTTATCACGCAATTTAACTAATAAATCATTATTCCATTGCCCGAAATGCTATTCTCATTTTACTCGAAGTCATGGTCCCGACAACCTGGGTTTTTCGACATTATTCAGGGTCGATCCTAGGGATAGCAAAGGATTCCACAAAAATCTATTTTCATCATTCTAAAGCCAGAAGGAATACCCGCTTCCGGGTTCGACATTAGCAATAATAGATGAAGTCATGCACTCAGAGTCTCCACAAACATAAAAGAATGTAGCCAACATTGAAGGAAAATCGGGAAAAAATTTTTGTATCCATGAAATATTCTAGTACAAAAGTCCATGGTGGCTCCTTACATAGGATTGAAAAATCCCTCTAGGGGTCCTTACAAGAAAAAAAAGAAGCAGAAGCATATACATACAATAAAAGCATAAAAAATAGTATATTCTCAAAGGTTCATCCTCAACAACAACGTTTTCGATATCATGTCCTCAAGAACACGTCCTCAAAGATAATATCTTCCGAGTGTAATAACCTCGGGAGTCTTATCTCGATTCCCTAGAATGACATCTTCAAAAGGGGAGACGACAAAGAGAAAAGCGATTGAGAAGAGAAAAGTGATACAGGAAAAGTAGGAAGGAATGAAGAAGTGGTTGGGCGAAAAATCTAGCTAGTATGGATTTCGCCAAGCAGTTACTGTAAAGCCAATTCTTGAGACGTTGCCTTGGTGCGGGATACAACAGTTAGTAGATAGTGCCACCTCACTCCACGAAAAATGAAGGGAGCGAGGTGCCGCACCGGATAGTCATGGGAGGTGAGCAACGGTGTATAATCCGAGCACCCTCTTGAGCAGCGATATATAATCCAAATATTCCCTCGGGTCTTAGGAGATCAGTATCCTCGGGTAATTGCAACAATGACAACAATAACAACAACAACATAAAAATAGTGTAATCTCGCTTGACCAAAGAAGGTCCGGGAGATAGGCCGCACAATGCCCGATATCGCCATAAAATCTTGAGGCCATGGGGCCCCAAACATGATGGATGACAAAGAATAAAGATAGAGGGAAAGGAGGAATAGATAGGTATGGAAGGATACTTGCATAAAAGGATGATCCCAGGAGACCCCTATTTATAGAGTGAGGGGTAATGTAACCCATGGTGCTATTATCGCCCTAAAAAAATGTAATGACAGGCGCATTCAGTGCTTCCATGTGAGCTGAATCGGTGGCGACATTATGACACTGAAGAACAAGAAACTACAATGTGCTTAATGGTCCTTGAAAAGTGAAACTACGAAGTGTTTCAGTGACCATCGAGTTTTGCACCATCAGCACGACGTCATTATGGGAAGCCCGAAGAGTGGAATGTCAAAATCATTTCTTGTCTCTTCTCTCTAAGAAACACGGGGACTGTCTGTATTATGTGAAATCGAGGGAACCAATTTCTTGCTAATTTTGAGGTCGTGAAAGATTTTTACTATGAACACGAAAGCTTGTAGTGCCAAATGAGGAATATGTGTTTGAAATGTGTAAAATTCTTTGCGATGAGCTTGCTCGCTGCGGTTCCGACCCTTTTTGACAAAGCTATACATAAAAAAGTCAAAAGATTATGTTTTTCCAAAAAAATTACAATTTTGCTGTCAATAATCCCATCGCAAATCAGGTATATGGACCGCATTTGTGCTACAGAGCGAGTTAGTGTGTTGGCCAAATTTGAAGTCAACTATGCGGTCAATTATGCGATCGCATAACGAAAATGCGGACCGCATAGTCGTCGTATAATTTCCTTGGGCTTTTGTGAAGGGCAGTTCTACGGTGGATTATGCGACGCAGAACGTGAATGCTAACCGCATTTCGGCCGTAGACCCAGCCACTGTGTCCAGTTTTTGGGAAGCATTTTGCGGTCCATTATGCGGACCGCATGTCAGCTTTACGATTGCAAATGCGATCGCAGATCTGACTCGGGGTTCCAATATTCTAAATTTTAAACTCGACCCCCTATCATTATATCAAGTTTAATAGCTCATTTTCAGCATATTTCTTAATGCTTATAGAGTAAGAGAGGGGGATCTAATAGACGGAAGGTGCTTCTCATCAAAATTACTCCAAGACCTTGATAAAACATTGAAGGTAATCAAGTAAAGGCACCTAAATCTTCATCATGAGAGATAAGACTTCATCACCTCAGCTCTTATTTTTATACTTAGCTATAAGGGGTCATTTGGGAGGTAATTCATGGGTATAGGAATGGATTTCTTGCATTCATATAGAACCATATATTATTGGGAGGTAGTGAACTAACAAGAAAGAAATTGGGGTATAGAATGATTAAAAATTCTTTCAAAAAGGACCTAAGATCACAATGCACCTTTAGTGTTTGATAATATGCTCAAACAAGCTAGAATCACAATCTCGTCTCTAATTCCAGGTCCCATTTGTAATTTTTACAGAATAGATCGAAGTGCTAAGAGTTCCAAAATTTTTTGAAGATTAAGGAAAGCTATGTTGAGGTATGTATGGCTAAAACTACCTTTTATTACAAATTGAGCTCCGTTGGCGTTTTCGCAATTGTGGTAAGACTAGTATTGGTTGTTGTATTTATTGCTATTTCACATTAACTGATTCGAAACTATATATATATATATGCACAAAAAGGTTGTGCCTCAATGTGAATAATACACTATTATTGATATTTAGAGAAGTGTAAAGGATATGAATCATGTGTTGAACTGCTTAGGCAATAATCCATGATTAAAACTAAGATTGTCATGCTAACTATGTGGAAACTTACCTATGCTTGTAACTTGAATTGCTTGTGTGTGCCTATGACCATGAATTTGCAAGATGGATATTTAAAATGGAATGATATGATAAATGTGGCCCTAAGTGCCAATGAATTGATATGAGCTATGTGAAACAAAGATTCAAATGAGATGATCAATGGGAAAGGAACAATGGCTAGGAAAGGTGGCCTAGCCGATCGGGTCGTGATCAGACACCATGCCGCACACATGGTGGTAATGTGGTAACATTGAATTTCAAAAAAGGAAAATGAAATGGTGATTGAGATATATGCCTCAAATGAGGAAAACTAGTCGATCGGGTCGTGATCGGACTCCGCTTAAGATAGCAGTGGTATTGAGAACAGTGATGAACATATGAAAGAAATACCTCAAACTAAGTTATAAGAATTATGTGGAAGATTATATGGTTCATTTATTTGGTGATGTGGTGTACGGTTAAAACATTCGATTTATTCTTGTGATTTCCTTGTTCTTGCTTGATAGTTCTTTCTAGTAAAATGGTGTATAGTTATACATACTAGTACTATTCTATGGTACTAACGTCCCTTTTGCTGGGAGCGCTATATTTTTAAATGAATTTAGGTGCGTCCATTGTGGATTGTGTCGATCACGCATAGCGGATTACCTTCTTCTCAATGACTTGGTGAGCGCCTTTCTCCTTCAAGGGGTTGTATTGTATATCTTTTGTTGTTGTGGACATCCACTTTTGAGGTATAGCCGGAGCCTTATTGCCAGCATTGTCATACTTATCTTTTGTATCCTTAGAGACTCTGTAGACACATGTATGGGTTTTGTACGGGTACTTGAAGAGTTTATGAACTATATTGCAATTCTAAATTCGTGTTGTAATAAATTGTAGCTCTATGGGAATCTTGGAAACTAACCTTAATTACGTTTCAATGTTGTGATATAAAATAAACTAAAAGTGTTAAGCGTACTATCTTTCCTTGTCTAAATAAATGAAAGCGTACTATCCCACACCAGTGCAATATCTCAAGAAGTGGCTTCACAATAGTAGTGATGACGAGACCAGCACTCACCAAACCACAAATTTCCCAGCTATAAAAGTTTTTTCTCTTTGATAGGCTATAGCCTCTTCTTCATATATTGTTGTTTCGAAGGAGGTTCTCGAAGACAACGCTCTAAAGATCGAAATGAAGAGGAAAAGGTTCTCGAGGATGTTGCTCTTGAGGCTATTTCCTCGAAAGTAGATTAGTCCTCGGATGTTGTTTTTTTTTTGCTTCTTCATTTCTGTTTAAGGGCCCCTCGTGGGCTTTGTAAACATCTTTTATTAATATAAGAGTTTCTTCATTTTGCCTTTAATTTGGGAAAAATCCAAGTGTATGACTCTAACGATTTGTCTAAATATTGGATCAGGCACATAATAAATCCTTAGGTTTTTAATTGATTAATATGATGCTTCTTAATGTCCTTTTCTACCCTCGGACTAAGCCTGTATCGATTTGATGCAAACTTAGGTCACCGGAACTTCCGAGCCCTAGTTGAATTATAGCTGGGTCTCTATTTTTGAAATAATGCTAGCATTTTAGGCTTCTTCGATATCCCTTGATTAATAATTTTCTTGAACTCAAGTAGCCTTTAGACTTAGCAACCGGGTGGGTGTCTGCGCGATCATCTAAAAGTAAAGATAGCCTTTAGGCTTTTACAAATAGTCCCCGAGCGAGAATTTGCTCGAACTCGGGTAGCCCCTAATTGTGTGAAAATTTGTTTGAACCTGAAACAAAGATAAACCTAAGGCTTTATAGATAGTCCCTGAGTGAGAACTTACTGGAACTCGGGCAGCCCTTAGGCTAAATACTCAAGCGAGCGTTCAATCAAACTCAAAATAAAGGTAGCCCCGAGGCTTTGTAAATAGTTCACAAGTGAGAACATGCTCGCACTTGGGTAGACCTTGAGCTAAATAGCCAAGCGAATTTTCGCTCAAAATAAAAATGAAGATAGCCTTGAAACTTTATAAATAGTCCCCAAGTGCGAACATTCTCGAACTCGGGTAGCCCTTGGGCTAAATAGTTGAGCGAGCGTTCACTCGAACTCGAAATAAAGATAGCCCCCAAGTGAGAACTTACTCGAACTCAGGCAGCCCTTGGGCTAAATAGTCGAGCGAGCGTTCGCTTGAACTCGAAATAAAGATAGCCCCGAGGCTTTATAGATAGTCCACGAGTGAGAACATGCTCGCACTTGGGTAGCCCTTGACCTAAATAGCCAAGAAAACACTTGCTCAAAATAAAAATGAAGATAGCCCTAAAGCTTTATAAATAGTCCCCGAGTGAGAACATTCTCGAAATCGGGTAGCTCTTGGGCTAAATAGTCGAGCCAACATTCACTCGAACTCAAAATAAAGATAGCGCTGAGGATTTTAAATAGTCCCCAAGTGAGAACTTGCTCGAACTCGGGTAGCCCTTGGGAAAAATAATCGAAGGAGCATTCGCTTGAACTCAGAATAAAGATAGCCCTGAGGCTTTATAAATAGTCCCCGAGTGAGAACTTGCTCGAACTTGGGTAGTCCCTGTGATTAGTAATTGAGTGAGTGTCTACTCTAACCCAACTCATAGATTGTTCTTAATAATTTTTGAGAAATTGATTCTCGATGCCTGGGTCCTGACGTCAACATCGTGACATGAGTGGTTGAACTGACTGAAGGTTTGCTCTTTTGTACGTTTCTAAAAATCATTAATTGTAGGCGGCCGATGGTCGGCCTTTTTTCTTTCTCGGCATGTTTAAACGGCCTTTATAAATAGATAAATCCCATAACCTTGCAGATTTTACTTTCTTAGAGCTTCTAAATTTTCATTTAGCATTTTTCAATTTACATCAACTCTCCTTTCTTTTTTCTAACAAGATTTTCCCTCTTCTTCAATCTTTCTCATTGGAGATGGCTAACACTTCAAAATCTATTCCTCAAAGGGGAAAGCTTCATCATTTTCTCGAATGACCAAAGGTAAAGCGGTAGTTCCTCCTAGTATCGAGGAGTGTATTCCCGGGCCTTGTGATACATCTTCTAATCTCCATTTCGATAAACCTTCCTCTATTCCGGGATGATGTGAACCTATGTCTCGATATATCAGCCTAATAACTGAAGCTGAGAAAGTGAAGGTTGACTACCGTTGGGTGGAGGAGGTACAAGTGCAGATTACTTTACGTGGAGAAGACATAACAAAGCACAAAGCCGGTTTCCTCTTATTCTTTCACCTTAGGCCCAGTAGAAGCCTCTTTTCCACTGATAGACCCAATGATCCTCGATTTCTAAAGACAATATTGGGTGATGCGTGGACAAATCTATCCATCATTCTAGCGTATCGTTTATCTGATTAGCTGTTTTTCGAACATGATCGAGTGGATGCCTTTTACACTCTATCATCTGATTATACTCTATAGCCCCCGACTTTATCGATGTGGCCTGATTAAGTTAAACGTCAAACCCCGAAGGCCTTTTTTTCAAGCATCGACGAAGACAAGGACCGAGGGTGGATGAGCCGCTTCTTTCGATTCAGGACCCCAGAACAGATCCTTGTTGAAAGAATGCCATTCCCCGAGGAATGGAATACAAATTGTAAGTAAATATGTTTCACTAATCAGATATCTTTTCTTGTCTAAAAATTAACTCCCTTCGATGATACAACTCTTGAGTGGTACTTCGGTGCTGTCAAGGATCTCTACGGCTGGGTCTGATGACTCGATTTAACCCGCCTATACGTTAAGAGCGTGTGGCGAAATCTGGCTAAGACCCATTGTCATGCCAAAAACCATGGTGAGTTTTTGTTTCTGGCACACTTGAGCTCCTTATAGAATATATCTCTTGGTAGTACTTCCATCCTTTATGCCTATGTATACCTTGGAGAGGCTGCTTTGTTGAGGGAACCCTCGCTTGGGGAAGCAGATAACTTGAAGTCTGTTAAGGAGAAAAAGAGAAAGAAGCAATCACCAACTGAGTCCCCAAAGCCTAAAAAGGCTAAAGTTCAAAAGCCCGAGGCCGATTCTGTGGCCTTAACTCGGGAAGCAACCGAATGACTTTGTGCCGAGGGCGAAGAGAATGATAACTGCCCACTGGCACTTAAGGGGAGAGGAAGAGATATTTCCTCTAAGTCTACTAGGCCAAAGATGGCTAAGTTGGAGGGTGCTGGAACCGAAGCCGTTGAGGTAGTCCCGACCTGAGCTGAGGGAATTGTTGAGAGGGGATAAAACGAAGTCCCTAGGCCGACCAACGAACAACACATATCGGGTTCTAAGGGGCACCTAGTGGATGAACCCAAAAAAACTAATAATGAAGCCCTCAAAAGGGGGAGAGGACCCCAGTTGAACCATTCGAGGTGATCAATCTAGATGACCCACCGTCGGGCCCATCATTCTCTCTTGGGTTAATACGGGATGTCAAGATATGAAAGCTCCCATCATGGTGGCATCCCCCATAAAGAATGGTATGTTTGAAGGATATTTTGTCGCGGTTGAGGAAGGCACCGATATCGGTGCCTCATTGATCTTTTAAGAAGCAGAGAAGCTTCAAAAATGGGTAATCTTGACTTGACCAATTTATTTTGAGTTTCGATTCTCTCTTTTCCAACTCCTTTACTCCGTATTTTTAGGCCTTGATGCTCTTAAATCAATATTTTTCCAAGTCACAAGTTGTGTTAGCTCTTTGTGAGGTCGAATTTAGGAAGCTCACTTCTGGAATGAACGAGGTTAAGGCCCTTTATGCCCAAAAGGAGGGGGAGCTAGGTGACCTTCGATCATATTAAGAGATGATGTCTTGAGAGCGGTCCAATCTCACTGAGAAAGTAAAACGTTCTTCATGGGCTTACTTTTGTTCTTTAGTCATTTGAACGTTTAATACCTTAATTTGATTCTTTTAGCTTAAGCAAAAAGATGATCTAATAAGAGAGGATTTTGATGTCAGAGATACTGAAATCCATGGGTTGAAGCAGCGCATGCATGAAGTGTCCTCCGACAAAGAAACTCTTCGAGAGAATCTGACCTCGGTTGAGCATGAACTCCAAGGGTCAAGGGGAGATAGCCATAAGTACAAAGATGCCCATGCTAAATCAGTTGCTAAGCTATCTTCAACTAGGCCTAAAGTCGATGTGCTTATATCCTCGTACCGACAAGATGCTACTGCTTTAAATGCTCGAGCTAGGAAGGTATCTGAAGAGCTTGGGCTTGAACTGACCCAAGCCGGGGAGCATGCCTGATTAAGATCTCGGAGACTGGCTCCCGAGGATGTGTATATAGGGGCATCGATTTGTTTGCTGAGACCAAGAGGGTGAAGGCCCTAGAGAAAGAATCGGCAGCTCTACAGCCAGTGGTTCGGCCAGCGGCTCAGTGGATGATTAACATAAAGGTGAAGTTCCCGAGGGGGATGAGGTCGTTGATGCTCTGGGGTCAAGGGCCAAGCAGTTGAAGGCACAATTTCTTAAGGAGCTTCATCTGGTCAAGTGACCCCTATGGTAGATTATGTTTTTATTTGTTCCCTTTTTGTGTAAGGGATCCAGGCATGAGCCTTGCAAATATGTCTTTGTGAAATATTATCATATATATAAGGATCTTTGATTTTTGTCATTTCTTATCTTCCCTTTGCTTTTTTGAATAAATGTTGATGCTTGTCGATAACCAGTCCGATATGTTGGACTTATAATATAAACCCCTCAGGTTTTTATGCCCAATGAATTATTGATAATAGATGATCGTTCGGAGTACGATCCTCAAGTTAAATTTCGAGCCAGGGCTATCGACCCTCAAGTTAAATTTTGAACCAGGGCTATCGACCCTCATGTTTTTAACACATCATCCTTTAGGCTCTTTAAATCGGCCCTTGTGCTCTTTAGGCTGGAATGTATTGGACCTTAGGCTCTTTAGGCTGGCCCTTAGGCTTTTTTTAGATTTAGTCCAAGCGACCTCTAATATGGATATAATATTCCCTCATTTTGGCTAAATATTTTTTATGTTTTTATTATGCCTTGGCATGTTTTATGTTCATCCGACTCTTCAACGGCTAAACCGAGAACCTCGATTCTGAGTCGTATGTGACGATAGTTGAGCGCCTCGGGAGGTTCGCTCGAAGGTTGAGTTTTCGAAAGCTTCTTATCAAAGGCTCATTGTTTTCAAAGCCTTTTTATGATTTGGGGCTGATATTATCGAAGCTTATTTGCTTATGCCGAGGGTAGCCTGATTAACCAGTTCTTTTCAAAGTATTTGAAGGCCTTTAGTTTTATGGTGGTGATCAGAGGTCTTCGAGATGCGTTAATTCGGTCATAGCCTTTTAGTTTGATCGTAGTCTTTATGTTTGACTATAGCCTTAAGTCCCATGTGTGGGACCTTGTCATCTATATCGAGGGTATGCCATTGGTCTTACAAGTTCAAATATATAGCATTGGCCTTAATATCAAGGTTATGCGTTTTTATTGTCCTATAAATTTTGTGCATGGCTTGTTGAGGTCTTACAGATTTGATGTTGCCTCACTAAGGGTTTACAATCTCGAAGTTGCTTGATCGAGGTCTTACGAATTCGATTTTTTGATGGCTCGATGAGCTGACTATTGACAACAATCCCTGAGTGTTCGAGAGTTTCTAGCCCTTGAGTCGTTTTATGAGAAAATAGTGAACTTATTCGTGGCACAAAGTGTTTTGATAAGAAAAGAGGCTTCTTTGATTACTTGATATATGTGTACATGTTCTTGCCTTCGGAGGCTCGATTGTTCTACATGGATACGGTTCTTTCTATCGTTTGGCCCAATACAATATTTTCCTGTCAGGGTCATCCTATGCATAGTTCAATTTCATCCGAAAGTCACCTCCCAGGGTGATTCCCCCCGGTATTTGTGGTTGATCGAAGAGGAGTCTTGAATACTTGATGAGTTCTCCTTAGGTAGCATATGGATTTTTCCTCGTTACAAAATCTTGCCGGTAAAACCCGTTTGGGATAAAACCCGATCTAAGGGAAAATCAATGCAACACATACTTTACAACCCAAGGTCTTTGAGCTAGAGGGTGCTTCGATTCCTCTCAATCGAACACCTGCGATAAGTTAGTATAAAACATAAATGAAAAGGGAGAGGGTTGAATCTTGGCAACGATAGCGTTTGAGCCTTGTTATGTTCCAATTTATTGCTTTTAGGACGTGGTACGGTCCTTTATTCACTAATTCAGATGTAGCTGAGAATGTCAGCTGTGGTTGCTACCTAACTATTTGCTTGTCTTTTGGCGTCGATGCCGGTTCCATGTCGCGTACCACTAATATCTCTCTTGCTGCATGTTGCTCCTCGTACACTACTTTTACTCCATACTTGGTTCGAAATTTCATTATTTGATGAAGGGTTAATGACACTACTCTCATACTGTGAATCCAAGGCCTTCCAAGTAAGTCATTGTATCTCATGTCACCTTAAATAACATGAAATTTGGTATCTTGTGTTGTACATGCCACGTCGACCGGGGGGATGATCTCCCCTTTCTTTGTCTTGCTCATCATGTTGAATCTATTGAGGACTTGAGAGACGGGCATGATCTGGTCAAGTAGTCCAAGCTGCTCCACCACCCTCAACTTGATTATCTTGGCCGAACTACCTGGATCCATGAGTACACATTTAATTTGAAATTTATTCAAAAGAATAGAAATTACCAATGCATCATTATTAGGCTGAGACAAGGTCTCGATGTATTCTTGTTGAATGTGAAATCATCATAAGGTATGTAACTCCGAGTTTGCTTTTCCGTGGTGATGGATATTTTTGTCCGCTTGACAACGAGTCCATGTAGGGCATCGGCCCCTCCAAAGATCATGTGGATGACGTGATGTGGTTCTTTTCTTGTTCATTCTTCCCGTTCACCTCTCTTTCTCAAAATAGGTTTTTAGCTAGGTCACGGAGGAACTCTTGAATGTTCCCTTCGCTAGTCAGTCGGGATACCTCTTCTCAAAATTGTCTACAATCCTCGGTCCCATGACCGTGAGTCCCATGATATTTACATTCTAATTTAGGGCTCCTTTGTGAAGGGTCTGACAGTATGGCTTTTGTCCAGCTAGTATCTTTGATTTTACCTATGGCTGATATGATTGATTTCGAGCTTGAGAGGGCTCCTAATTACTGAGCTCGATGGGGCTCCTAATTGGTCGCCTTCAACTCTAATCTTCGATTGATACCTGTTTGCACATTCGCCCAGGTCACGACAAGATATTTGATTTTTGTTTTAGCTTCTTCGAATCTACCATGCTTTGTTCGTTCAAACGTTGAGTGAAGGCATGTACTGCTCAATCATCGAAGACTGGTGGTAATTCCGTTTGCTCTATCTAAAAGCGAGATACAAATTCCCTTAGCATTTCGTTCTCTCTCGATTTCATTTTGAAGATATCAAACTTCCTAGTGGTGACCTTGATGGCACCAGTGTGTGCCCTCACAAAAGAGTCTGCCAACATGGAAAATGAAACTATTGAATTTGGGGTCAGGTTATGATACCACATCATAGCCCCCTTTGACAGTGTTTCTCAAAATTTCATCAACAAGACGGACTCAATTTCGTTATCCTTTAAGATCTTCCCTTTTACCGCAGAAGTATAACCAGTAATGTGCTCATTGGGGTTCGTGGTCCCGTTTTACTTCGGGACATCAGGAAACCAAAATTTCTTTGTAATAGGCTTCGTAGACGCACTTGGTGGGAATGGTTTATGTAAGAACATCTTTGAATGCACGCTCTTTAGAATCGGGGGTGCGCCTGGGATTTGATCGACCCTTGAGTAATAAGTCTCCACCTTTATATTGTTAGCCTCTATCTTTTTTTTCCTGTTTCAATATTTTAGGTGAGGTCCTCGAGCATCTTCAAAACAGTGGGGTCCGTTGCTAACCCATTTTTACTCAATATCTCTGGTGTCTGCTTCACTAGAGGAACTGTTTCTGGTACTGTTGTGCTTGGAGTTTTTGTTGACTTTGTAGCTGAGAAATAGCCACTTGTTGTGCTTGCAACATCTCTAAAATTATTTGAAAGCTAACGTCTCTTTCCTCCCTATGCACACTTCCGTTGGTATAAGATCTTACATCAACATGCACAGTGTTGCGCGAGCCCACGTCGACGGGGATTTGTACTGGTGCTACCCCTGGGTTTTGCGGTGGTACACCGACATCAGCACCATTCTCTCCATGAAGCCCAATATCATTGTTTTTGTGTGCATTTTCTGAGTTAAACATGTTTTGACATGAAATCGAAGATTCTTGGACAAGAAAAATTGTGAAGAATAATTTGTGTTTTAAGAGAACTAACACCAAAACAATCACTATTATTTTTAGCTCCATGGTGGGTGCTAATTTGTTTACCTTGAAAATGGTATTGACAATTATATATTATTTTGTGGTTCTAAAAATATGTGATTTATTTCAATACTAGTTGTCAGGCAATAGATACTAAACGTAAGTAAAGAGAATAAGATATACAAACCAATACTATCGCAAGACTGAGTCTCGAGCTGGCTGGAACAGGGGCTTCGAGGTCTAGTTAGGGCAGTTAGCAATGAACAATTGATGAAAAAACAATGACAATAAAGGCCTCAAAGGTAGCCTTTTGTGGTTAATAATGGGCTATATATGAAGCACAATAAATGAATAATAAATTAACAAGCAATAAATCAATAGAGTAAATTTTTAGCACATTTAGGCAAGAAAAACAGAGAGTGTTCTATATGTAGTCAATCTTGTGTTGTTTTCAATAATCATCCCCATACAAAATGATAAGGGTCCCTTTTATTTAGGAGGAGAGAATCCCAACATAGTACATATCTAATAATGATGAGGAAATATTATTGGTACAGTTGTATAATGGCTCAGTACGGATTTGTACTATTCTTGCTGACCTGGTCAGCTCTAACCATGTGTCCCTGAGAGCATTCCCGCCTTTCCATAATGATTGTTGATTTTCATGTTGCCTTGAGGTATACTATAAGGAGTCTTTGATATACCTTTTCGACGTGAATCCTTCGGGTGCGAGCCTTAAATTCTGCTTCGAGCTCCACGAGGTTGGCATGGAGTGCTACAATAGCCCAAAATTCGAACTCCCCAATTTTGGATGTATACAATGTTAATTATGCACTAAAATATATATTTATTTTTCAAATGAAAAACCTGGTGAGCCTATTTTAAAAGAAGCTGAGCGGTTGAATGTTGTCTACATTCCAAAATGTGAGGAGTATATCAAAAGGGTGTTGCTAAACGACCACACTGGCGTGACCTAACTTTGGCGACACCAGTTAAAATACATAAATGAACCTCTAACCAATTAGCCTATATTTTTCCCTCCAAAACCCAAAATTAAATTCCAAGTCTTGAAGTGTGCGAATATTAAATGTTGGGAGAAAAATAATCTTGTGTATTTCCCTTGTATTTATGTATATTTTATACAAATTATACGTTTTCGTTTAACAAATTATTTTATTTTCTTCCTTTCTTATAAACAAATACGGTACATGATTTTGTATACGTCCTCTTTACAAAACCCTAAACCAGTGGAGACTTTCCTCCTTGCCTATCCCTAAACCAGCGGACACTTTCTCATTCTCTAAAAATGGATTCAAACCAAGAAAATTTGGCGATGCAATAAAATATGATTCCAAATGAGCATAACACAAATACTACAACTATAAATATCAACCAAGATAATTGGTTTGACCGAGTTAGGGATGAGTTGTAAAAATCTTGAGGGATGACATCAGACGGTAGTTTGTTGAATGAATACGAATGGATCGATGTTGTTTCTCACGGAAGTTTTAACAATGTTGTGCACTTAGACGATGATGACGATAAAGAGGGCGATGGATAATATGACGGAGAAGCTAACAATGATGAGGAATGGGTTTTAGGAAATGATTTAGAGTTGTGTGATATTGATAAGGAAATGGATAATAAATTCATTGAAGAGGATGTGGTTGTAGGTCTAATCTATGGAATGCGATATAGAGATAAATATACTTTGTTTGCTTTCTAAAAAGAACATACACGACTGAGAGAATTCTCCGTCATCAAAAGAACTTCCAACAAGAAGGGTGATCATACTGCCGGGTATATAACCTACTTTTGTGATAGAACTAGAATTCGCCAAATCAAGTTTACCACCAAGAGTAACAATTGTAAAGCTAGGCTAGCTAGTGTTTTGGATGATTCTGGTTGTTGGCACATCTCTAAGGTCGTTCAGATCACAATCATGATTTTATCCCATTCGTATTGCGCCTGATGGCTGGACATAGGTCTGTTTGGGACTCTTTGAAGAGGGATCTTGTAGCTCACGATCAATCTGGCATTTCACCCTCTAAAAACATCAGACCCGATCGGTCATTTTGAGATCTTACACTTTGTTCGCCAGTTCTTGGGCATGACTTACCCTGTGTAATTTATCATGACTGATGTAGATCGTTGATTTTGGTTTTTAGGAAAAAACAATTTGGAATAAATTTGAAAGAATAGTCTCAATTGAAAGCTTTGAATTTGAAAGGTCTGACCACGAGTTGACTCATTTGTATATAAGCACAGGTTCGAATTTTTATAATTTGGTTAGCTTCATTATGTGATTTATAACTTAGGAGTGTGATAGGAATTGGTTCTAGAGGTCCGGTGTAGAATTAGGCTCGAATTGATGAAGTTAGTATTTTGGCGAATTCCGGTTGATATGTGAGATTTTGATCCGAGGGTCGGAATGGAATTCCAAGAGTTGCTGTAGTTTTTTTATGTCATTTTGGATATGTGTGCAAAATGTTTGGCCATTAGGACGTGGTTTGGTCATGTTTTTGATCAAATGCGTGTTTCAAAAGTTTTAGAATAACTTAGGATTGAATTCGATGGCATTCGATGGTTTTGGTATTGTTTGAGGTGTATTGGTGATTGGAACAAGTTTGAATGATGTTTTAGGATGCGTTGGTGATTTTGGTTGATGTCCCGGGGGACTCGGGGTGATTTCGGATGGCTATCGGGATGTTTTGAACTTGGAGGAAATTTTAGAAAATGCAGCAGCAGGTGCAGTCCTAATTTGACCTTCGTGTTCACGAGCCTTGGGCCGCATTCGTGTAGCAGGACTTCGACAGGCCAGGCTTTTGCTCTTCGCATTCGCGTTCGCAGACGGTGAGCTCTTCGTGTCTTGCGTTCGCGGGGAGAGGTTCGCATTCGCATAGGAGAATTTGAGGATCCGTATATTTTGTTCTTCGTGTTCGCGGCACAAAGCTTGCGTTCGCGTAGTCGACGTAGTATAAGCTTTGTGTTCGCTGGTGGGTTACCGCGTTCGCGAATGGTAATTTTGGTCAAGGAAATTTTTGTGCATCGTGAACGCGGGGGGTTTGACAGCGTTCGCGTGGAAGGGATTCCAGAAGCTGGGCAGATGGTTTAAAACGTTTCATCCGCGAGCCTAAGTCATTTTTCACAATTGTTGAGCAATTTGAGATATCTTTGGGAGAAATTGAAGAGGTATTCGAAGAGGATTGATTGGAGGTAAGTTCTATGAACTAAAAACGTGATGATATTGTGAAATTAACCTAGAAATTCATTGAAATTTAACCAAAAATGGAAGAACTAGGGGTTGAGATTTTGGAATTTTAATTTGGGATTTGAGGGGCCATTTGGACTCCGATCTTGGTGTTCTTTATATGCATAGACTCATGGCGATATAAGGAACCCGTTAATAAATAAATTTTTGAGTTTCGAGAAGTAGGCCCAGGGCTCGAGTTTTACTAATTTTGGGATTTATGCCTGTTGTTGATTGTTTTTGCTTGGTCTTTGTTCCCATAGCATAGTGTGACATATTTCACTTTGTTTTTGGATAGATTCGACCCGCATGGAGGCTGATTAAAGAGGCAAGGGCATCACGAGCTAGATGTTTGGCCGATTCGAGGTGAGTAATGATTGTAAATGATGTTTTTAGGCTCTGAAACATCGGATTGCACATCGTAGTGCTATATTGAGGTGACTTGCATGCCAGATAGAGAGCGTGGGGTAGAGCACCGTTAAGGATTGTGACTTGCTCCATCCCGATTGATGATTTTACTGTGTAATTGACTAAAACGTATTTGTTATCATCATGACGTGGGCTAATTGCCATATTTGGGCTTCGTGCCAGTTATTTGAAGACCTTCGGGGGTGGTAGTTGATATTTCCTCACTATTTTGATTTTATACTTGAACTCAGTCATGTATTTTCCACTAGTTTCAAAACACAGCCAAGTTTACTTTGCTTTAACACTTGAAATAATATTTCCAATAATATTTTGGGCTGAGCACCAAGTTTATTGTTGCCCGAGTGCCTTGTGTGATTTTTGTTGACTGAGTAAGGCTGCGGGCCTGTATTGTGACGATATACATGCCGTAGCAATATATATATATATATTT
>MU765675.1:123120-146326 GCA_026770625.1 Nicotiana glauca | reverse complement strand
ATATATATATATATATATATATATATATATATATATATATATATATATATATATATATATATATATATATACGGATCGAGCTGCACGCCGAAGCAGTGTTATACTGATATTGGTATGTGGCTGAGTGCCTATATTTGATGCCACGAGATGGCTTGATATTCTGCTCACCCCCAGTGAGCGCCGTCGATGATATATGGATCGGGCTACACGCCGCAATGATATATGGATCGTGCTGCACGCCGTAGTGATACTGGTATTGTTTTATGTGTTCACTTTGTTTTATTTGTCTGCCATTCTCTATTACTCGTGTTATTTAATGTGACATCTACCTGATTGTCTGTCATTATCTGACCATTGAGTGTTGTGCCATAAGGGCAGATTTTTGTGTTGATATGCACTATTGTATAGTATTCATTTGCATAACAGTTTGAAACGCCATTTTTTTAAAGGAGGTTTAGAGACTGAGCTAAGATGTTTTTCTAAAGATTTCACAATTTCATCGCTTTTCTCAAAGGACTTTACACTGCTCTATATGTGTCTTACGTGATTTCGTACTGCTAAGTTTTTATTTACCTTTATTACTGACTGAGTTGGAGTACTCGCTTTACTCTCTGCACCTCGTGTGCAGATGCAGGTATTTTTCCACCAGGTAGTGGGTTTTGACTAATCAGAGGTAGTGTTTTAGGAGTTTCACGGGGTGATTGCCAGCGTTCGCAGCACCGCTTCTCTACCTTTTGTTCATTATTTCGATTTTATTTATTTTTAGACCTTGTAGTTGCATTTACACTCTAATAGATTCTCGTGACTTGTGACACACTGGTTTGTGCTGTGTTTGGGTTTTATTCCGCACTTATTAAAGAAATCTTTTGATAGACTGTGGTTACTTAATTATGCTAAAAATGCTTATTAATATTAACAATTTCTAAAAAGGCGAATTGGGTTGGTTGGCTGGCCATGTTTTCACGAGAGGCGCCATCATGATCGGATCGCGGTTTGGGTCGTGCCAAGTTGCTATCAGAGCCTAGGTTACTAGGTCTCACAAGTCATGAGCAGGTTTAGTAGAGTCTCGTGGATCGCTATAGAGACGTCTATATTTATCCTCGAGAGGCTACAGAACCTTTAGGAGAACTTTACATTCTTGGAAATTCTTATCGTACGTCCTTCATATGGCTTGAAAAGTAACTCATTGAAATCCTTCCATGTGTTCTTATGCGCGTATGTGCGTTCACTATTAGATGTGTCTTAATGGCTTGTGATTCTCCGATTGAGGGGCGAGATGTGATCTATATGAGCTGATGTTGGTCCAGTCTAAAAGATTTGAAGCCGGATCTTTGCCTATGGCTTGGGCACCGAGGTGCCGATTGTGTAAGGAGGTGTATTATACTTATATGTTTGGTATTGTCCCTATTAGTGGAAGTGTCTACTGTATAGCTATATGATGAGTATGTTGAGACTGCAAAATGTATCTATGTGACTTGGTAGTGACGAGGAAATCTGTTGGATGATAGATGAACTATTAAGTGTTTGATTTCTATTGTGATTTGATGTGTAGCCCGAGTTATGGCCACGTGAAGAATCTTTTCGTGTCTCCTAGTTGGGAGTGTAGTGAATTTTATGCTGCGGTATGAGTTCTGACCTAGGAAGACTAAATGACTGTGTAATGTGTGTGATGGTGGAAGGTTTGCAGAAATGTTAGATTAAGGCGAAGTAGGTGATGTGATCCTTATATGTATACTTGAAGATTTCATGTGTAAGTGAAAAGTACGTGTTGAAATTTGGAATTTTGGGTCACCTATGAGAGTGGGTTTAACTGTTGCATGGATGAATATTGGATTTGCAGAAGATTTACAATACTAGATGATTTGTGTTTTCACAACCTTACAAATGATTTGAGTTTAATCTCACTATGGTATTGTGGATTCAATAGAGAAAAAGTGTTATGAGCTATTGAGTGTATATTGATCTATGGCTTCGAGCCAAGTGGGGGAGTTTGATGTGAGCAGTTGATTGCACGGTTAGTTGCTATATTGGTTCCAATTTCAGGCGTGCGAGTGAATTAGCTATGGCTTGAGTAAAGGAGAATTTTGGCAAAGGTTATATTATGCTTTATAGGGTATGAGAATCACGGAATGTCTAGAGTTGTTGTTGGTAAAGAACACTCGATGCATAGAGAAGGAAGTTGCTTGGTTGTATTGGGATAAGGATTTCATTCTATAGTATCGGAGTGCAATTGAGGCATGGGCGGTTCTGTTCTTTGGGCCAGGTAAATTGCAGCTTAAATAAGAGGGAATGACCTGCGAGAATAGTTCTAATGTGTTCAAGAGTATGTATACATCAATCGATTGCTCTACAGTTGCATATGTGGTTAGAAACTATTGTTTTCATTGTAAGAGGGAAAGACTTGTAGCATTTTTTTGTGGATTATGGGATCCCATGTATCAGTATCAGCAAAGTAAAGGTAATGGATTCAGATTCGCAGGAAGTTCTTCAGATTAAAGTATTGGGAGCGTGATGTTTCTGGGAATTTTTGAGAGCGTATTCAGCGGCTTGTGGGTCTTAGATAGTGTGGTCTTATGCTCAAGTCTCGTGCGGTGAGCCTGGGTCGAAGAATTATGGTGCTTCAGCAAGAGGTAATATCAAGTTGGAAATGAATTACAAAGAAATTTAGATAGACTGAATAGCTTGATAGTAGACGGAATCGGTATGGTAAGGATATAATTAATTCCTTGTGGGTGTTCGAGGTGATGAGTTCTTACAAGTATTTTTTAGCAATGCTCTTGTGTTTTAATGGCTTGCTTGGATTGGTTTAGTTAGAAGGATGCAGTCCTAATAGTTGAACTTGTGCAAGTAGAATTGGGATAGTTCTTATTGATTTCTACCATGGTTGGAGAGGTACAATTTCTACAAGTGTGAGAAGCATGGGATGTATAGGGATTTTTTCTTCTAGATGAGACCAATGGAAAGTTCTTGATTGGTTGAGTACGCGGATTACTGTGGCTCGGAAGGGAGATGAAGTCCTCATGTTACCCTAGGGTGGTATGATATACGCGATATGTTGTGGAGGATTGGGAGGTGTGTGCAAGGTTACGGTTCAGTTCTAAATGGAGAATCATAAAATTCTTAGGAAGTACGGGCAGTTTTAGGTGATTTGATAAATGAGCTTCGGATGATTAGGGTGAAAGATCTTCGGATGATTAAGGGAATGGTATTGCTAGTCATACTGATTTGACGAGGGCAAATTTTTCAGAAAAGTCAATGTGATTAAGTTGATAGTGCTTCTATAGTACTTTGACGCTTGCTTGTAAGATCGGCTGCTGATATTCGAGTTTGCTTGATGGCACAGGGGAATTTTATAATATCCTTCGTGGAATGATTGGGTACTTGAGGTTTGATATGTATTCGGACGACAGAATTTGGATCCGGTATGGTGAATTGTGTGCTACACGGAGTTAGAGACCGGGAGTTCTCATATTCAGGTTATGTTGTGGGTGTAGGCTGTGTGCATCGGCACTATTTAGTGACTATCAGATTTTGGAGAGCCGACTGGATCTTGTGTCACATAGTATGTTAGATTTTGGAAGTGATATTGGGTTCAAACTAGTTTTCTCCGTGTTGTGTTATTCAGGACTATTGCGATAAGACAGCGCTGTTGGCTATGTCGGAAAATGCCACAGATTGAGTGAGAAGTTCTACGGATTATGTCCTACTAGACTTTTTATCTTTCGAAGACCCAGCAGACGGCTGGGAAAGATCAGTCTTTCTTATTTGGGCTCTTGGGATGAGTATCAGTGTTGGGATCAAATGGGCCAATGATCCTAGGGCTAAGCTTGCCCTTCTTCACAAATCTCATCACACCCTTCATAGGCGACACTCGCTCACCGACCATGAATGACAAATAACGAACTTTGTGGTCGGCATGGCTCTTTTGCCTAGACTGAGATGTACGAAGCCTATACTGAATAGTCCTAACCTTGTCCAAGGCATCTTGAACCAGATCTGTACCCAACAATCGAGCCTCTCCCGACTCAAACCATCCAATCGGAGACCGACACCGTCTACCATATAAAGCCTCATAGGGAGCCATCTGAATACTCAACTTGTAGTTGTAGTTGTAGGCAAACTCTATTAAAGGAAAAAATGATCCCACGAGCCTCCAAAGTCAATGATGCAATCTCGGAGCATATCCTCCAAAATCTGAATAGTCTCAGACTGCCAGTCCGTCTGAGCATGAAACGCAGTGCTCAACTCGACCTGTATTCCCTACTATTGCTAAACTACTTTCCAGAAATGTGAGGTAAACTACGTGTCTCGTTTCGAAATGATAGACACGGGAACACCATGAAGACGAACAATATCCCAGATGTAGATCTCAGCTAATCTCTCGGAAGAATAGAAAACTACCACAGGAATGAAATGTGCTGACTTGGTCATCCCATCAACAATGACACACACATCATCGAACTTCTTCCGAGTCCATGAGAGTCCAATAACAAATTCCATAGTCATACACTCCCACTACCACTCAAGTACCTCAATATTCCGAAATGAACCATTGGTCCTCTGATGCTCGTACTTAACCTGCTGACAATTTAAACACCGAGCCACATATGCAATGATATCCTTCTTCATTCTCCACCAACAATAATGTTGACACAAATCCTGATACATCTTCGTGGTGCCTAGATGAATAGAGTACCGGGAACTATGGGCCTCCTCTAAAATCAACTCTTAAAGACTATCCACATTAGGCACACAGACGCAACCCTGTAATCTCAAAACTCCATCATCACCTAAGGTTACCTGCTTGGCACCTCGGTGCTGCACCGTGTCTCTAAGAATACATAAATAGGGATTGTCATACTACCGATCTCAGATATACTTCAATAATAAAGAACGAGTGACTGTGAAAGCTAACACACGACTGGGCTCAAAAACATCCAAACTCACAAACTGATTGACCAAAGCCTGAACATCCAAAGCAAGCAGCCACTCACCCACCGGAATATAAGCCAGATTGCCCATACTGGCTAACTTCCTACTTAGGGAATCGGCCACCACATTGGCCTTTCCCGGATGATATAATATGGTGATATCATAGTCTTTCAACAGCTCCAACCACCTCCACTGCCTCGAATTCAACTCCTTTTGCTTGAACAAATACTGCAAACTCTTGTGATCCCGGAACACCTCACACGCCATGCCATACAGATAGTGCCTCCAAATCTTCAACACGTGAACGATGGCTTCCAACTCCAAACTATAAACCGGATAGTTCTTCTCATAAATCTTCAATTACCGCTAAGCCTAAGCAATGACCTTGACATCCTACATCAACACAGTACCAAGTCGAATACAAAATGCATTACAATAAATTGTATATCGCCCTAGACTTGTGGGCAAAACTAATACATGTGCCGTAGTCAAAGCTTGCTTGAGCTTTTGAAAGCTCACACATGCACTCGTTTGACCATCTGAACTGGTCAACCTTCTAGGTGAACCTGGTCATCTAGGCTACGATAGATGAAAACCCCTCTACAAACCGATGATAGTAGCCTACCCAACACAAGAAACTCTGGATCTCTATAGTCGATGCTGGTATAGGGCAGTTCTTGATTGCCTCAATCTTCTTCAGATCAATTTGAATACCTTCTGCTGACACAACATGACCCAAGAATGCAACTGAACACAACCAGAACTCACACTTTGAAAACATAGCAAACAACCGACTATCCTTCAAAGTGAACAACCATTCTAAGATGTTGCGCGTACTCCTCTCTAATGTGGGAATATATCAAAATATCATCACTGAAGACTATCATAAACGAATCCAGGTAAGGCCTGAACACTCGGTTTATCAAAATGCGTGAAAGTTGCTGGGGCATTTGTCAACCCGAATGACATCACCAAGAACTCATAATACCTGTACCGAATGCAGAAAGCTATCTTAGGGAAATCAGATGCCCTAATCCTCAATTGATGCTCAAGTCAATCTTTGAAAATACCTTGGCACCCTGAAGCTGATCGAACAAATCATCAATCATTGGCAACGAATACATATTCTTGATTGTAACCTTGTTTAATTGGGGTAATATATAGACATTCACATCGATCCATCCTTCTTCTTAACAAACAACACCGGCTCACCCCATGGTAAAACATCGGGCATAATGAAACCCATTTAAATTAAGTATTGCAACTGCTCATTCAGCTCTTTCAACTCAAGCAGAGTCATCGATACGGGGGAATAGAAATAGGTTGAGTGCCTGGAGCCAAATCAATGCAGAAGTCAATATCCCTATCGGGTGGCATACCTGATAGGTCCGAAGGGAATACCTTACGAAACTAATAGACAACAGTCACATACTCAATAGAAGAAACATCAACACTAGAATCACGAACATAGGCCAAATAAGCCAAGCACCCCTTCTCGACCATACGCCAAGCCTTCACATAGGAGATAACACTACGGGTATAATGACCATGTGGGCCTCTCCACACGAAATGACATAAACCCAACAAGGCTATGGTCACAGTCTTGGCATGACAGTCCAAGATAGCGTGGTAAGGTGATAACCAGTCCATCCCTAATATGAGATCAAAATCATTCATGTCCAGAAGAAGAAAATCTACACGAGTTTCAAGACCTCCAATCACAACTATACATGCACGATGGAATCGATCTACCACAATAGAATCTCCCACCGGTGTAGGCATATAGATAGGAATACTCGAAGAATCACTAAGCATGACCAGGTACGGTGCAAAATTAGATGACACATATATGTGTGTAGACCCTGGAACAAATAATACTAAAGCATCTATATCACAAACCAGAACCGTACCTATAATAGCTACATTGGAATCCTTAGCCTCGGGCCTGGATGGAAGAGCATAACATCGGGGCTAGGCCCCACCACCCTGAACAACATCTTTAGGACGGCATGCCACTGGCTGGCGTCTACCTCTAGCTGCTTGAGATCCACCTCAAGGACCTCCACCTTAACCTTTAGAACCTTTAGCCCCACCACTAGCTAGTTGTGTGGGTTGTGGAACACCTAGTGCCTAAACCATGGAACGGGAATGTAAGGCCCCGTGAAATCCCTACTCAAAAACCCGGATACCGTGGTGTCAAGTTAGGATCGTGTGTTAGAAATTAGTAAATATGCTTCGCGGCGAGCTTGCGAGCCGTAGTGCGGACCTTTTTGGATTGAATAATGCATTAAAAAGTCAAGAATAAATTTCCAGAAAAATGCAAGAAATACGGTCCAAAATGCGGTTGCATAATTGAAATGCGGACCGCATATCTGTCGCAGAGTGAGGCAGAATGTTGGTTATAATTAATGTCAGAAATGCGGTTGAAATGCGGTCGCATAATAGAAATGCGGACCACATAGTCGTCGCATATTTTCCTTTGACTTGTGCGAGGGTCAGTTCAGCGGTGCACTTTGCGACCGCAGAACATGAATACGGACCGCATTATTACCGCATATCGAGTCAGAATGTTTAGTTTTTGGGGAGCATTCTGCGGTCCATTATGCGGACCGCATGTTTACTCTGCGATCGCAAATGCGACCGCATAGTTGACTCGGGCCTCCAATTTTCTAATTTTTAAGCCGACTTCCATATCGATATAACCGGTGTTCTAGCTCATTTTGAACATTCTTATGAGCATTCCTAGAGAGAGGATGAGGGTTCTTAGAGAGGGAAAGTCTCCCGTCAATTTATTTCATAAGATTGGGCTAAATCATTGAAGAAAATCAAGTGAAGGTTCATGAATCTTCATCCCAAGAGGTAAGGCTCCGTCACCTCAGCTCATATTTGTATACTTAGACATATGGGGTCATTAGGGAAGTAATTCATGGGTATGAGAGTGAATCTCTTGCATGCATGCCACCATAGAGTATTCGAAAGTAGTAAAATTAAAAAGGAGACAATTGGGGGTACAAAATGATAGAAATTCCTCACAAAAAGGGGGCCTGAGGTCATAGTGCACCTTTAGTGTTCGAACCAAACTAGAACTTCAGTTTCGTCTCTAATTCTCAATTTCATTTGAAATTCTTGCTCGATAGATCGAAGCGCTAAGAGTTCCGGAAATGTGTAAAAGATTAAGGAAAAGCTTTATTAAGGTATGTATAGCTAAAACCCCCTTTTATTAAAAATCAAGCTCCGTTTGTGCTTACGAACATGTGGTAAGAGTTGAATTGGCTAGTGTATTGATTGTCATTGCGAAATTAATTGATTTACATATATCTATGCATATTCGTGAAGGATGTGCCTCAATGTGGATAACGTGACAATCTCAATAATTAGAGAATGATGAAAAGTATAATTATTTGTTGTGCCTCAATGTGGATAACGTGCCAATCTTGATAATTGGAGAATGATGAAAAGTACAATTATGTTTTGAATTACTTGGGCTATAAGCCGACATTGACACAAAGAACTGCTCATGTTAGCTATATGCTTACTTGCCTGTGATTTGCAACTTGAATTATCCTTGAAATGTGTGTCTATGATCACAACTTGTACAATGAATATTGAAAAGGGAAATGATGTGATAATGGTGGCCACGAGTGCCCAAGGAATTGTTATGATATGTGTGGATAAATATTTGAAGGTGTTGCCTGATGAGAATTGAGTAATGCCTCCAATGAGGTGACCTAGCCGATCGGGTCGTAATCGGACACCATGCCGCACACATGGTGGCAATGTGCTGATATTGGATTCCGGATAAGGGAAATGAAATATTGATTGAGAGTAATTCCTCCAATGAGGTGAACTAGCCGGTCGGGTCGTGATCGGACTCCGCTTGAGATGGCGGTGGTAATTGAGAACAATGGTGAACACGTGACAGAAATGCCCAAATCTATGTTATGGAAATTGTTTGAAAGATTATATGAATTGCTTCTTTGATTTGCCCATATTATTTGTTTGTATCTGTTTGATAGTTCTTTCTAGTAAAATGGTGTTTAGTTATGCATACCAGTACAATTCAAATGTACTGACGTCCCTTTTGTCGATGGGCGCTACATTCGTGTTATGATTGTAGGTGGTTCTATAGCAGGCACTCTAGTCCACCGGCAGTAGCACCTCCTCCATTTTCCATTAGCTATATTAGTGAGCCCTTTCTCCTCGGGGCCCTGCGTGGCTTATGCCGCTGTTCTTCCCGGAGTCTTATTTTTTTGTATTTGTATAAGGTATAGCCGGAGCCTTGTTGCCGACATTTCTGCATTATTCTCCAGTTATATGTAGAGGCTCCGTAGACAGGTTGTGGGTAGCGTCGGGTATTGGAAATTAAAATAGAAATAATGATGTACATAAGTCTATAACTTGTAATACCCTTAAAGTGGCGAAATGATTTTGCTAATGAAACTGAAATGGGAATCATTAATTATATGTTGATAGAATTTGATTAACGAAGTCCATCCGGGTTGGGTAGTATGCATGAAACCTGCCAGGCTTGCTCAGTTGGGTTTACTCGGTTGAGCGCCGGTCGCGCTCCTCGGATTTTGGGGCGTGACAGGGAACCCTGATACTGAGAGCTACTTGGTGCTCAAGGACAAAACATAGCAATGTGACCTATATCACCAGAAGTGTAGCAAGCCTACAGCTATTGAGACTGGTGGACATAACGACCTTAATGACCATCCCAAAAATTGTGAAGAAGCGGTGCACTAATAGGAGTTGGTGGTGCACTTTAGGACTGCTGATCAGAATACTGCATCTGAGGACCACGGCCATCTAAAGCATCGTGATAAACCTGAAGTGCCGAATGGAAAGGCCTAGCACGATGGCCTCTATTGTAAGAATCCCTACCTCTAAATGAGGTTCCACTGAATCGACCTGAATGACGAGGACTCTTACCTGACCCATCACCACCTCCCTGCGATAGAACCATCTCAACTCTTTGGGCCACATTTGCCACCTCCTAGAAAGATATCTCACTCCCAGTCTCTCTGGCCTTCTGAAGACGAATCAGCTGAACAAGTCTATCAATGAACGTCCTCACCCCTCTCTCTCTGTGTGGGAAGTATGCTAAGGTCATGATAAGCTAAGTCGATGAATCTGGTCTCATACTGGGTGACAGTCATGGAACCCTGCTAGAGACACTCAAACTGCCTCTAATAGGCCTCTCTCTGAGTGACAGGGAGAAACTTCTCCAGAAATAGTTGTGTGAACTGCTCCCAAGTTAAAGCTGGTGATCCGGCTGGTTTAGCTAAAAAGTAATCCCTCCACCAAGTCTTGGCGGATCCAGACAAGCGGAAAGTAGAAAAATCGACCCCATTAGTTTCCACTATCCCCATGTTTCTGAGAACCTCATGACATCTGTCTAGATAATCCTAGGATCCTCGAAAGTTGCGTCACTGAACGTAGTAGTGAAGAGCTTGGTGAACTTGTCTAATCTCTACAAAGCATTGGCAGACACAACTGCTCCATCACTGGCCTGGCTACCACACCTGACTAAACTGCTCTAACTGGCTGAGCTACTGGAGTCTGAAACTAGGGAGCTACCTGCTCTAGAGTGTGAGTAGCAGGAGTCTGGGCTCCTCCTCCAACCTAGACGGCTGGTGCGATAGGAAGTAAGCTCTCCTGGGTGACATTCTCCATAAGGCTTTCTAGATGGACAAAGCATCCTGGAGTACTGAGGTAGCAATAAACCCCTTTAGGACCTGAGCTAGGCCTACCAGAGCTACTGGGGCTAGAACTTCATCATCAAAATCAAACTGAGGCTCCGCTGCTGATACTGCTACTCAGGGCTGAGCTCTACCCCTACCTCAGCCTCTAGCATGACCTCGGCCTCTACCCCTACCTCGGCCTCTAGCATGACCTCGGCCTTGGCCTCGCCCTCTACCCCTCGTAGGACCTACTACTGGGGCCAGGGTACTGGTTAGCAAATAAGCAAACATTCATTCTCGGCGTCTTCTAGAGAACATAATTGAAATTCAATCAACATTGAGAAACCAAACCGCACGACAGGAATAAAAGATGTGAAATTTTCCAAATTTATAGCTTATAGGGGATTAATACAGACGTCTCCGTACCAATACCTCAAACTCTACTAAGTTTGTATGTGAACTGTGAGACCCATGTAACCAAGAGGTTTGATACCAACTTGTCACGAACCGGATTTTCTACCCTCAAGAGCCGTGATGATACCTTCTAATATGAGCTAGGTAAGCTAATCCTTTAACTACTTACCTCATTATCCAATTATTTCTTTTTAACAATTATAAGGTGATAACGTGATAACATCAAAAATTCATATTTAACTGGAAGACAACGATAAAATATATGAAAATTATATCATTTACAAATACTTAAGCCTTAACCACCCAAAACATGGTGTCACACAGTCACAGACGGTCTAAGATTTACTACGTACAAAGTCTAAAGAAAATATCAATGTACTATTTCTGAATATAAGGAAAATGAAATAGGAAATAAGGATAGAGGAGACGCTAGGGCATGCGGATGCCTGCAGATCTACCATGTATCTCTGCGTGGGCTATAGGTAGATTCCAAACTATAGTCCAAAGTCAAAAGAACTAGGATCTGCACAAAAGTGTGCAGAGTGTTGCATCAGCACAACCAACCCTATGTGCTGGTAAGTGCTTAGCCTAACGTCGGCGAGGTAGTGACGAGGCTAGACCAGACTACCACATAAACCTGTGCAGTTCAAATATATACAGCGAAAAAGAAATACAGAAAAAACCAGTCAAAATAGGAGGGGGAGCATGCTGTGGGGTAGATAAAACTTTCAGTAGAAAGACATCAAATTAACGAAACAAACAACATAACTCGGATATCAACAAGGAATCATAAATCAACAAATTCACGGCACTACCCTTTGTTCTTTTACTCTCATCCTCACCAAAGCAATCATATAATAAAAATGTGCAAGGCATCACCCTTCGTGCTTTTACTCTCTTTCCTTACCATATATTCAATAAAATAGGCACGGAATGGTACATTGTGCGATACGGAATCACCCTTCATGCTTTACACTCTTTCCTCACGATAATACACAACATCACCCTTCATGCTTTTTTCTCTTTCCTCACATAACAAACCATGCACGGCATCACCCTTCGTGCTTTAAAAATGTAAGGCCCCAAAAAAATTCACTATGTAATCTAGGATTTTGTGGTGCCACGTAGGCTAATTATTATATTTTATATGCTATTAACATGGTAGAAATAAATTAGACTTGGTAAATATGAGTATAAGTCTTTTGGTAAGTGATGTGGGGTCCAAATGGAAGCCTAAGTGTATGCCAAATGGGAAAACTTTCGTAATAGGCAAAATTTTCAAATGGATTCGCACAAGACTCCACTTTAAACGAGCATATATAAATATTTATGACGTTTTAAATTGTAATAGCATATCAAATGAAATTTCTTTGAGTCTAGTTTCCAACGCTTCAAACCTTTCATCATTTGGACATTCCTACGCAAAGTTATGATCAAATTACCAAAGGCTGGAAAATGCTGTCTTGTGTCAAATCTGCGACCGCATTTCCTGTTGCATTTTTAACTCTGCGGTGGCATTTCTATCGCAGAATGAACCAGAGTAGCCCAGTTTTTGGTACCGATTCTGCGGTGCATTCTGCGGCCCGCATGTTCATTCTGCGGTCCATTCTGCTATAGCTGAATTAACATCGCAGGGTTAATTTTTCTATTTTCATAATCCGACCCAATGTCGATATATTACATCCTACCCTTCATTTTAGGCCTATTTTCTGACACATTTAGAGAGATAAAGGGGTTCCGAGAGGGAGAAGGGGTTCTTCATCAACATTTCTCCTAAAGATCTTGCTTAAACCTTGAAAATTTGTAAAGAAGGGCACCTAGGTCATCTTCCCATAAGGTAAGAGTCTATAATCCAAGCTCTTAACTTCTAAATACAACTAGGGTAGACCATTAGAAGGGTAATTGATGAGGGTAGAAGTTGATATCTTTCATGCATGAGTTCTTAAGAGTATTTTGTTAGGTCTTGAGCTAAGAATGGGATGAGGGATGGTAGGATCTTTCACAAAATGAGTTTAAAAGACACCCATTTAGTGATTGAAAATATGCTCAAATGAACTAGAAATATGATCACCTCTCTTATTTGTGGTTCGATTTGTCATGTTCCTAGGAGATTGGCGTTGCTAAGAGTCTCGTAGTATAGTTGGACTTAAGGAAAGATCAATCGATGTATGTAGGCTAAACTTTCTCTCTCAGAAGTGAATTCCATATTTGTTTGTAAGTTTAAGTGTGGTTTACCTACAAAAATTGTTTAGTCCTGAGTCGCCTCTCAAAAGAAGTTTAGCATGCTAATTGGGTGAGAAGAATTGCTTTATTTATTGCTCCTAGTTGCTATTGTGTGTATTAAATGACTTGGTTGATTTTGTCTACTTGTTGATGAGATGTAATGACATATGGAAACGAATCGAATAAGGAAGGGTGAAACAAATATAAAATAGTCTCAAATCTTATGAGCTAACTTCCAAAAGTAGAATGGCCTAAAGGTCTTGTACTCAAACTATGCCCATAAGTGGTTGTTTTATATAATGCTTTGCCTTATTGATACGATCCTCTCAGTGTGTGATATAATTGTTGGTTCGTATATTCCTCTTTGGGAAGAGTCCCTTATGCTTGATGATTCTATCTCTATTGAATTTGAAAATACAAAATTTTCGGAATATTGGTAGATTGATATTGGTTGGTGATCTTTGGAAATAAAGGGATGAAAATGTGAAAAACTGAATACGGCCACCGTGTCAGGAGTAAAGAATCTTGTGAATGGCCAAATGAGCCAAGGAAATATTGTTGTTGCTGGTGACTGGAAATTCTAATGGGAAACTATAAATTGTGAAGGATATTGAGGTAAGCATGGTGCGTTTATGATATATTCATATACTTGTATTTATACTATAATTGTGTGCAATACTAAATTAAATCATATATGTTTTCGGAGTATCTTTAGGAACACCGAGGAAGGATGGGTCATAAGACTCATTCCTGAAACTACACGTGCCGGTGTAGGGGTGCATCGAGCTTATTCCCCTTAATTGGGATGATCTTGGCAACATTGAAATTTGGTAACGCCAACCCACACGACATATGTGGGAAGGCAGCTTAGTCGATCGAGATGTGATCGGACGCCATGCCGCACACATGGTGGTATAGTGCTGGAAATCGATAAATCTGGAAATTTGATACATGGGAAATTAAAAACTAGAAATTTGTGATTTGGTATGTCTCTAAAAAGAGATGACTTAGCCGATCGGGTCGTGATTGGACTCCGTGCTATCAAACACAGTGGTAAAACATATATCGGTGCTAGAGATCTCCCAATTAAACAAAAAGTATATATATTATTTTCATAAAGTAGAGGACTAACATGTTTCTAAATTGGGTGTTAGAACATTGTTGATCTTGACTTATTGTTTGTGGATTCTTTGCTTGTGTGGATATTCTACTCTGAAATAGTACTTTTAGCCTTACATACTAGTGCTATTCGACAGTACTAACGTCCCTTTTGCCGGGGGCGCTACAATCATGTTATGATTGTAGGTGGTTCTACAGCAGGTATTTAGTCCACCGGCGGTAGCACCTTCTCTAGTTTTCATCGGCTGTGTTGGTGAGCCCCACTCCATCCCGGGGTCATGTTATGTATCTTTTGTTCATTTTCTAAATACATTTTGAGGTATAGCTGGAGCCTTGTTGCCGGCATTTCTCTATATCTCTTATCTTGTATTTGGAGGCTCCGTAGACTATTGTGGGTGGAGGTTGATGTTGGGAGTCCGGGCTAGAAATGTTGGTACTTGATAAGCATGTTTTTCATTAAATTTGTAAACTTGTAATATTTTGAAAACTAAATGAAGTAATTACAAAGAATGAAATGAGGGTTGCTATCAACAGAGTTCCTTGCGTTTTATTAAATGGGATAATATACCCTCTTTATTTGTGAACTAGTTTGGGTAGAGTGAAACATAGCAGGCTTGCTCAGCCGGGTTTACTCGGTTGAGCGCCGGTCGTGCTCCTCGGATTTTGGGGCACGACAAACTTAGTATCAGAGCCTAAGGTTTTAAAGTGTCCTAGGATGTCTCGGAGCCGTGTCCAGTAGAGTCCTTCTTATCGGTGTGTTGTCGAACACATCTATAAGTTGGAGGCTATTCGGACATTTAGGAATTTCACCCTTCTTTGATACTCCAATCGTGCAATAGAGCTTAACTTAGGGAGCTAATTTCCTCTCTAAGTCTTATTCTTAAGATTGGTAACCCCATAATCCGTGAATTTGAAGCGTGTAAGGAGGGATTGATCCCACCATTGAGTCCGGGTGGATTTCCCAAGGACTTGTTAGGAGAATGTACTGAGATATGGATAGATTGGTAAAATATATTGCTAATAAGGGAGTGTCCTTGTTCATATTGATGTCTTTGCACCATCAGATCATGTGGTATGTCAGCATGTTACCTACGTACGTTAGAGATGTGGAGTCGAGTGGTATCGATTAAGCTATTTCCCTATCAACCTAACGTCGTTAAGTGAGTCAAATCAGAATTTTTAATCATTGTATATGCACATCCATATTGAAGAGTTCTCATAAACGTGGTCTTAACAAGGTGTTGAATAACAAAATTACTGTGCATCGACTTTTTGAATGGGACATATTATTTATAAAGTCTCCCAATCACAGTTTTATTATTCAAACCTTCTTATGGAATTGGGCTCTATAAGTATGTTCATGAGTTGAGTTATAACACTATTGATACTTCCACTTGAATTTCCTAAATTCTCACCAAGGGATTATATTCGATGAATTTCTTATAGAATCTTTTTATTTAATGGGACAAAATATACTCGCTTGAGCCTATACATATAAAGTTTTCCTATATGGTGTCAAGTTCCAAGCAAAGTATCCTAATGTTGTGATCCTTCTCGAGTCACTGTTTTACTCAGTTGTGTATATGGACTAAATAGTTTGAATAGTCAATCTACTCTCTTGCGAATATCATCATGGAAGCTTCTTACTTCCTAGTAACATAAGGGTATACCTTAACACCTATCATAGGAGTCCATGTAAATTGAAATGGTCACCTTGTGCATAAAGTCTCTCTGAAAATTTGGATCCTCACATCCCTGTCATATGAAAATATTGTGTTGCTATAACTTTCGTGTCCACTTGGTACCTCCCGCTATATGTAGCTCACTTTGTACTAGTATTAAGGTAGCTCGTGGCCTGGTCGTATATTGCAGTTGGGAGTTAATATAGTAGAGACATGCCCAGCTCATAACAAATGTTTATCTTCTCTTTACACCTCCAACATGTGTTAACTTTCTCAAGTACAAATTCATGAAGAACTCACTATGAATATCTGCAAACCCTCCACAATTATTCCATGATATATGGGTTCTCATATCACCTCAAGATTCGTCAAGGGTTGATAGCCTGCCGCAATTGCCGAAATTGAATGATCTCTTTCCGATAATGGATTATCTACACTTGTGCTAGTCCAAACATCTACTTATCAGTCTAAGTCTCGCCTTTTTGTTTTGGGTTGGCCAAGGAGAAATACACCTAGTAACACATTCGTATGGGAAAACCTTTCTCTCAGTCAGGTCTTATAGCATCTCCCTATATGGCTTGCAATAGTTTGTTGTATAGAAGTGTGTTGTAATGATTCATTATAAAGTTGATTTGCTAAACACAATTGAACTCTTGAATTCTAGAGCTATACATCACGTGACATTATACTGAAATCTTCTTTTTTTTAAAAAAAAAAATCTTCTCGTAATCGCTTTATATTACCCATCTTCCTAGTGGTTACAATGTAGAGGTCACTTCCATAAAGCTCCCTTACCTTCTGTGATTTGTCTTGCATCATATGTTGTTTACCCGCAATCTTTAATGCTATATCATCTCAATGTCTCGAGTAGTTACCCAACTATATGATATGATTTGATTAACCTCACTATTATGTACTCTACAAACGCCGTGAGAGTGGGCAAATTTCTCCTTTCCTACAGACTTCTAATGTCTTCAACTCGGTTTATGCTCGTTGGTTCTAAATGGTGCTCATTAGTTTTGCTACCCTACTATATAATTAATCAAATAACTCTCATTGTAGAATTTATTTATGTTTCATGGCATCAAAGAGGAAGTCTTGTCGTATTAAGGATGAGGACATGTTCCTTTTTGTTAGGATAACAAGATATTGCTCGCACTTCTTATGAGAGTTTTTCTTAAACAATCATCTACCTTCTCCACTTGTCCATGTGACATGATAGCCCATGTTACTTCTCCTAGATAAATGCATTAAAACATCTCATTCTTTCGAACTTATCCTTGTGGGCATTTTGAGGTCTTGTTTTATACCAACTCGTAATGGTTTTAAGTACCTTCTCGCCATTGTTATTGATTTTCTAGGACTACTGAAGTAATGACTTTCCATTACCCTGATTTCAAATCAAAGTGCATCCCTCTTTCCAAAGTCTTAAATGTGTCGAATTGGATGGGTTACGTGGCCTTATTCTCACTCGACTCCTCGAATAATTGACTATATCAGTTTCATGTGAGGATAGTTTTGCTACCCTTGGTATTACACCTCCCTGGGAGGATAAGAGTATCATTTGTATTTCTCCTTGGAGCATCATGTTAACCATTAGAACGCCTCTAACCAGTACATGATTTCATCCCAACATTTAGATGTCCGAGCTATGCGGTTTTACTTGAGAAAAGGATGAGATTAGATGACTTCAGATTTTTGCACATATCATGAGCATATCGATTTGAAAGACAAGTTTCGTTGTATCTTTAGTTCCCTCATATATGATCAATTATCGGGAAGGATTAAGTTGTCTGAAATATGAGAATCTCACAAGAGTTCAACTTATTTTCATCCTCACAGTCTTGTGGCATAGATTTCGTGTGTCAAGTAATGTTAAGAGTGTAATTCAACAGCATGTATCTTGAAACCCCTATCTCATACAAGTTGTCAGAATAATCCCACTCTTGATAATTCGATCTTCCCCACACTCCAGGAGTTGATTGGTGGTACGTACCTGAATATTACTCCTTAAATAATTTTTTATTGCTGGTATGCTATCTAAACTTCATGCCTTATTGTTCCAACCAATGATTTCATCGCAACGATTGATCGTGTCACCATAATCTGTAGTATGTTTTATGATTCCTAAAATAAAATACAACCTTATAAGATACCATGTTCAACACATCTACATCGGTGGATTCTTGAAACACTTTTAGTCCAATCTCGAACCTCGTTGTTCCTATTTGTGGTAAATCTATTAAGGATATGGGCTCAAGTATGTCAAGGGGTAGCGTCATCCTGCGGTCAACCAAATTGGGTAGGAACTCTATGGTCGTATTCATTCTAGCCCCTCTCAGAATGATGGTTAAAAGTTGCAAAATGTTTAAAATTGGGAATCCGACATAAAGACCTAGAGTTAAAGAAAGTGAGCAAGCTATTCTCAAGGTTTCTTCTAGGAAGATGCTATGCGAATTGTTCATAAGGGTAAAGTAGATGTAGTATTTAAAAAGCCTTAAAAGAGATGTGTCAAGTTATGAGTATGATTTCCCTGTGTCATATCGTTGCCCTCCATGATCCCGATGTTCCATGTATATGTGTTTAAAGAGGTGATTGGGAACCTTCGGTATATCATTCAGATGGAAATAATTGAAGGCGAAGTTAATGGGTAGCTAGCTTATGCGAGATATCTAGTTGTCATTCTTGTTATGTGAGTTTGGAGGTTCAGATTGTTTCCATAAATATGTTGTGGCAAAGTCTGTAAGTCGATAAGTCCACCTTGATGGACTAAAGTGTCGTGGAAAGAAAATACTTTCGCTTGATCGTATAACAATATGCTTTGATTTGAAAGGTACCTTATAGGTGTTATGATTTAAAAATGTGCAATCCATGTCCAGGTATCATCGTTATAGTGTGGTGCTTATAATATTGAGGTTCTTGTTATTGATATATACATTATGGTAATTTGTCGAGTTGTGAATATATTTTTAGGATGGTTTTTGTGGTTCTCTGAACAGGTGGATAGGCCTAGTTACAAAGGAGACTCTGCCGAAATTTCTGAAGAATTTTGGAGTTAGTCAAAATTTAGGGACTTGAGGTAGGTCAGAAAAGAGGTGTGTGATGTTAAAGTGTTTGGCGAAGACTCTACTCCTCATTCGAAGATGAATGATCCTAAGGGGGGAGAATGTAAGGCCCCGGAAAATTTCGCTAAGTAATCTAGGATTTTGTGGTGTCACGTAGGCTAATTATAATATTTTATGTGCTATTAACATGGTGGACATAAATTATACTTTGTAAAAATGAGTATAAGTCCTATGGTAAGTGATGTGGGGTCCAAATGGAAGCCTAAGTGTATGCCAAATGGGAAAAATTTCGTAATAGGCAAAAATTTCAAATGGATTCGCACAAGGCTCCACTTTAAACGAGCATATCTAAATATGTATGTGGTTTTATATGGTGAATAGCATATGAAATGAAAGGTATTTGAGTCTAGTTTCCAACACTTCAAACAGTTCGTCATTTGGACATTCCTACGCAATGTTACGATCAAATTACCAAAGGCTAGAAAATGCTGTCTTGTGTCAAATCTGCGACAGCATTTCCTGTCGCATTTTTAACTCTGCGGTCGCATTTGTGTCATAGATTGAACCAGAGTAGCCCAGTTTTGGGTACCGATTTTGTGGTGCATTCTGCGGCCCGCATGTTCATTCTGCGGTCCATTCTTCTATAGCAGAATTGACATCGCAGGGTTAATTTTTCTATTTTTATAACCCGACCCCAAGTCGATATATTACACCCTACCCTTCATTTTAGCCCAATTTTATGATACATTTAGAGAGATAAAGGTGGTCATAGAGGGAGAAGGGGTTCTTCGTCAACATTTCTCCTAAAGATCTTGCTTAAACCTTGACGATGTGTCAAGAAGGGCACCTAGGTCATCTTCCCATAAGGTAAGAGTCTATAATCGAAGCTCTTAACTTCTAAATACTACTAGGATAGACCATTAGAATGGTAATTGACGAGGCTAGAAGTTGATATCTTTCATGCATGAGTTCTTAAGAGTATTTTGTTAGGTCTTGAGCTAAGGATGGGATGAGGGATGGTAGGATCTTTCACAAAGTGGTTTTAAAAGCATAACACCCACTTAGTGTTTGAAAATATGCTCAAATGAACTAGAAATATGATCACCTCTCTAATTTGTGGTTCGATTTGTCATGTTCCTAAGAGATTGGCATTGCTACGAGTCTCGGAGTATAGTAGGACTTAAGGAAAGATCAATCGAGGTATGTAGGCTAAACTTTCTCTCTCGGAAGTGAATTCCATATTTGTTTTAAGTTTAAGTGTGGTTTACCTACCAAACTTGTATAGTCCGAAGTCGCCTCTCAAAAGAAGTTTAGCATGCTAATCGGGAGAGAAGAATTGCTCTGTTTACTGCTCCTAGTTGCTATTGTGTGTATAAAATGACTTGGTTGATTTTTTCTACTTGTTTATGAGATGTAATGACATATGGAAATGAATCGAATAAGGAAGGGTGAAACAAATATAAAATAGTCTCAAATCTTATGAGATAACTTCCAAAAGTAGAATGGCCTAAAGGTCTTGTACCCGAACTATGCTCATAAGTGGTTGTTTTATATAATGCTTTGCCTTATAGATACGATCCACTCAATGTGTTATATAATTGTTGGTTGGTATATTCCTCTTTGGAAAGAGTCCCTTATGCTTGATAATTCTATCTCTATTGAATTTGAAAATACAAAATTTCCGAAATATTTGGTACATTGATATTGGTTGGTTATATTTGGAAATAAAGGGATAAAAATGTGAAAAACCGAATACGGCCACCGTGCCAGGAATAAAGAATCTTGTGAATGGCCAAATGAGCCAAGGAAATACTGTTGTTGGTTACTGGAAATACTAATGGGAATCTATAAATTATGAAGGATATTGAGGTAAGAATGGTTGCGTTTATGATATATTCGTATACTTGTATTTATACTGCAATTGTGTGCAATACTAAATTGAATCAAATATGTTTTCGGGAGTATCTTTAGCAACACCGAGAAAAGGGTGGGTCAATAGACTCATTCCTGAAACTACACATGCCGGTGTAGGGGTGCATCGAGCTTATTCCCCTTAACTGTGATGATCTTGGCAACATTGAAATTTGGTAACGCCAACCACACGGCATATGTAAGAAGGCAGCTTAGCCGATCGGGCCATGATCGGAAGCCATGCCGCACACATGGTGGTATAGTGCTGGAAATCAATAAATCTGGAAATTTGATACCTGGGAAATTAAAAACTGGAAATTTGTTATTTGGTATATGTCTCTAAAAAGGGATGACTTAGCCGATCGGGTAGTGATCGGACTCCGTGCTATTAAAGACGGTGGTAAAACTTATATCGGTGCTAGAGATCTCCCAATCAAACAAAAAGTATATATATTATTTTCATAAAGTAGAGGACTAACATGCTTCAAAATTGGGTGTTAGAATATTGTTGATCTTGACTTATTATTGTCGTTTCTTTGCTTGTATGGATATTCTACTCTGAAATAGTACTTTTAGCCTTACACACTAGTGCTATTCAATGGCACTAACGTCCCTTTTGCCGGGGGCGCTACAATCGTGTTATGATTGTCGGTAGTTCTACAGCAGGTATTCCAGTCCACCAGCGTGTAACGACCCAACTCGTCGTTACGGGAGTTACCACCCCATTTTCCCCGTTTTATGCTTCTATGTGCTTCATTATATGTATTTGGAGAATCTGAAGTAATTCGGATAAAATTTGGTTAGAAATGAGGCAATTGGTCTCTTATTGAGAAGGTTAGTTTGGAAAACTCAACTGAATGTTGACTTATGAGTTAGAAGGCTCGAAATGAACTTTTGATGATTCGACTAGTTTTGGGGGATGATTTATGACTTAGGAAAACAATAGGAATTGAATTTGGAGGTCCGGTGTAGAAATAGGCGTGAATTGGCTAAGGTTGGATTTTGGCGAATTTCGGTTGATAGGTGAGATTGTGATATGAGGGTCGGAATGGAATTCTGAGAGTTGCAGTAGCTCCGTCAGGTGATTTTGGATATGCGTGCAAAGTTTCAGATCATTCGGAGGTGTTTAGGTCGAGTTTAATATCAAATGCGAGTTTCGGAAGTTTTAGTTTAACTTAGGCTTGAATCCGTGGTTATTCGATGATTTTGATATTTATGATGGTGTTTTTATGTTACGATCAAGTTTGAATGAAGTAATAGGTCATATTTGTGCATTTGGTTGAGGTCCGAGGGCCTCGGGGTGGATTCGGATGGCCAACAGGGAATTTTAGCATGTTTAATGCAGTAGAAATATTGCAGAGAATTTTACTCTATGCGATCGCATAGGTAAGTCTGCGATCGCATAGAAGGTTCGAAGGGGGTGGTATTTTTGCTCTATGCAATCGCGTGAAGGAGAGTGCGATCGCATAGTTAGATAAACTTGTTCAATGCGATCGCAATTGGACTGATGCGATCGCATAGAAGGAGACGTCTGGGAAGAACAGTTTAAGGGTTAAAATTTCAGTCGCGACCCTCACAATATTTCCACCATTTTTACTCCGCCAAGAGAGGTTTTTGAGCAATTTGAAGAGGATTTTAAGGGGTATTGCTTGGATGTAAGTCTCTTGACTAGAAAACATCATTTTTTGCAAGAATCAACACTCAAATTCATGAAATTGGGTAGAAATTGTGAAGAACTAGGGCTTTGTTCTTGAAAACAAAATTTTAGGATTTGAAAGGCCATTTGAGCTTTGTTTTCGATAAACTTTATATGTACGGACTCGTGGCGAGACGAGGAATCTGTTGGTATGTTTTTTAGAATTTCGCGAGAAGTGGGCCCGAGGCTCGGGTTTTACCAACTTTGTGAATTTTAATACTTTTCGAGTATTTTTTTGATTAGGTTATGTTTCTTTAACCCATATTTATGTATTAGTTGTGATTTTGACTAGATTCGACGTGCGAGGAGGTCGATACGAAAGGAAAAGGCATTGCGGACCACTCTACGGCCGGTTAGAAGTCAATAGTTGGTGTATATGATGGCCTGAGGGTTTGAAACCCCGGCTTATCACATTGTGACGCTATTTAGGGCGTGACTCGCATCCCATGGCAGGTGCGGGATTGGTTATGACTGGGGATT
>MU765675.1:88666-122743 GCA_026770625.1 Nicotiana glauca | reverse complement strand
TGCCGACCTGTAGTATCCTTAGAGGATGAATATCATTGTGATAGCATGTTTTGTATAATCATTGATCTCAGTCATGTGTTTAATCACTGTTATGAAATGCTAAGTTACTTTTCCTGAAGTTAAATGTCTAAAGCATATTCTTCTTAATAAATTGGAAATTGGGAAATTAATTGAATCTGTTACGTGACTAATATGCATATTGTGGACTGAGTATGGATCGGGATGCACGCCACAGCGAATGTTATAATTATATTGCGCTTGGGCTGAATGAGCCCCTCTGGAGTCTGTACACACCCCTAGTGAGCGCCGTCGGCATTAAATGGATTGGGCTGTACGCCACAGCGTCTTCATGTGCATTGCATTGCATCCTTGCATTATACTTGACTGTTATATTTGACGTTGCTTTGCTGTTGGTTCGTAGTTAAGGTGTCGAACTGTTAGTTTTAGATTTACTTTGTGGCATTTCGTGGATTTCTTATCTTCAGACATTTTATATGCTTATTACTCACTGAGTTGGTAGTACTCACCCCTACTCCCTGCACCTTGTGTGACGATTCAGGTACACCGGAGGCTTAGCTTAGCAGTTTTTGTCTTCAGAGTTCATCAGAGTTGTTGAGGTAGCTGCTTGACGTCCGCAGGACCTGACTACTCTTCCTATTTCAGTTCTATCTATATATATACATTTCTAGACTTGATTATTGTTCGTTCAGATATTGTTATTCAGTTGTTTTAGAGGCTCTAGACTCGTGACCCCAGATCTTTTGGGAGTATTTTATCAGATTTTGTATTTTTCAGTATTATACTTCTATAAACAGCGGATAATTACTCTAAATCTATTATATTCTCCTTAAATTATCGGTTTTGAGATTTATTATTGAATTGGGAGCAATTGTTGGTCAGGCTTGCCTAGCTTTAGGGTTGGGCGCTATCACGACCGGGTTTAGGTCGTGACAGGTAGCACCTTCTCTACTTTTCATCAGCTGTGTTGGTGAGCCCCACTCCCTCCCGCGGTCATGTTATGTATCTTTTGTTCAATTTCTAAATAAATTTTGAGGTATAGCCGAAGCCTTGTTGCCGGCATTTTTCTATTGCTCTTATCTTGTATTTAAAGGCTCCGTAGACTATTGTGGGTGGAGGTTGATGTTGGTGAGTCCGAGCTAGAAATATAGGTACTTGATAAACATGTTTTTCATTAAATTTGCAAACTTGTAATATTTTGAAAACTAAATGAAGCAATTACAAAGAATGAAATGAGGGTTGCTATCAACATATTTCCTTGCGTTTTATTAAATGGGATAATACCCCCTCTTTATTTATGAACTAGTTTGGGTAGAGTGAAACATAGCAGTCTTGCTCAGGCGGGTTTACTCGGCTGAGCGTCGGTCGGGCTCTTCGGATTTTGGGGCGTGACAAAAAATCTTCCTCATGCAAAAAACAATGACAAACAATAGGGCAAGGGAATAAATGAAATTGCAATAAAGATCCCGGCAAGGGAACAACATGAATAATATCAACATCCCGGCAAAGGATATAACAATAAATCAGCATTAGCCCGACACAGATGACAACATAAGGATCTCTCTTCTTTCTCACTTTTACTTCACAACTATAGCCAATGCTCTAGAGGTTCAATTGTCACTTACACTCTCACAATTCGTTATTCAACTTGAGCCAACACTCCTCAATGTTCATAGGTTACAATTCCTTCCACAAACTTTATACAACAAATAGAAACTACCACTAAGGCATGAAAGATACAATGAAGTCATGATAATCAAAATATAAAGACTCACGGGCATGCTAGACACCAACGTATAGATACTCGTCACCATGCCTATATGTCGTACTCAACAATTACATAATAGCAAATAGGACTCGACTCCTAATCCCTCAAGTTAAGGTTAGACCAAACACTTACCTCGATGCCACGTACATAATTCACACTTCAATTATAGCTTTACCCTTTGATTCCATGACCAATTCATTTGTATGTAGTCACAGGTTACTTAATTATATCAGTAAATGCTAAATGAATCAATTCGAATGCATAAGAATGAATTTTCAAAACTTTTAACCAAAAAGACAAAAATCGCCCCCGGTCCCACATGGTCAAAACCCAAGGTTTGAACCAAAACCCGATTACACATTCCACCACGAACTCAGATATATAATTTGTTTTGAAATCAGACATCAAATTGAGGTCCAAATCCCTAATTTTTCAAAAACCCTAGGTTCTCCCCAAAACACCTATTTTTTCCCATGAAAATCATTGATTTTAAGTTGAAATCACATTAAAAGATGTTAAGAATTGAAGAAAGTTAGTTAAAAATTACTTAAAATTGATTTGGAGAAGAAGAAACATTTGAAAAATCGCCTAAGTGTTTTTATGTTTTGAGAGCATTTGAAAATGGATTAACAATTCCACTAAGTATAAAAGTTGCAGGTCTAATAAGTGGGAATTGTGAAAAGGGGTTCACAATTAGAAACCCCGACCTCTGCTACATTTTGAGACCTTAAAAGCCTCACTTAGCATCACCTCGATTTGTGTGTGTAGTCTGGGCGAGTAGCCGGTAAGCTAAACTGTGAAAATCTTTGAAAAATATTAAATTTTGACTATAAAATGAATTAATTTGACTTCCATCAATGTTTGGGTAAACGCACCCGGACACGTGAATTGACGGTCCCGGAGAGTCCATAGGAAAATATGGGACTTAAGCGTATGCCCTGAATCAAATTCCGAGCTCCCAAACCCGAGAAATAAATTTTTGAAAGAAATTATTGTTTGAAAAATAAAAAGGTTTTAAGCAGTGAAATGTTATGTGAAACCTGTGGTGTCAGGCCCGTATTATTATTCCGAAGCCCGGTACAAGTTCAATATGATTTATATGTACTGTCGATAAAGTTTTGTAAGAAACGGAATCCAATTAACATAATTCAGACCTTAAATGTAAAATTTGATGTTTAGAGAAGATTTAAGAAATTTCATTTATCTGGAGGTCTAATTTGATGTTCATGATGTTATTTCAATAAATTGGTTGTACGAATAAATTCGTAGGATGTTTTGGAGGTTGTGTGTATGCTTGGTTTGGAGTTCAGAGGGCTAGAGTGAGCTTCGGCTAGGTTCTGGGATGTCTTAGGCTTAAAAACTCAGAGTTGCAAATTCAGAGAAATTGCAGGCCTCTGAAACCGCCACTGCGGTGCGCATAAAATGGTGTGCAACCGTGGTGGGGGCTGTGCGGCCACACTCCATGTTGTGCGGTCCGCACAGGTCCTCAGGAATGAACTTTGCGGCCGAAGTCCATTTTGTGCGGTCTCAGTGGTCCTCATGAAAGGGTTGTACTATCGCAGTCCATTTTTGTACGGTCCGCATAGGGGTTCTGAGAAGGGTATATATTAACGGGATTTTCAGTCATTTTTCATTTTTTAAAACTCCAAAACATAAGAGGCAATTTTTCAAACAACAATTATTTTCCAAAACATTTGTAAGTTATTTCTAACTTATTTTCTTCACTCATTAATATCTTTTAACATGATTTCAACTCAAAATCAATTATTTTCATGGGGGAAATTGCGTGTTTTGGGTAGAACCTATAGTTTTCAAAAAATGGGGATTTGGACCTCGATTTGAGGTCTGATTTCAAAACAAATTATACACTTGACTTCGTGGGGGAAAGGGTAATTGGGTTTTGTTTCGAATCTCAGGTTTTGACCATGTGCGCCCGGGGGCGATTTTTTACTTTTTGGGCAAAACTTTGGGAAATTCATTTTCTTCCATTCAAATTGATTCATTAGCATTTATCGATGTAAATGAGTAACTTGTGACTAGATACGAGCATATTTGTGGTGAACTCAAGGGGTAAAGCTATAATTGAGACGTGAATTGTGTTCTTGGCATCAAGGTAAGTGTTCGGTCTGACCTTAGCTTGAGGAATAAAAAGCTGTGTCCTATATGCTATTTGTTTCTTTTTTTAGTACGTTGTATATGCATGATTACGAGTATCTATATGTTAGTGTCAAGCATGACCGTAAGTTTTAAATTACAATTTGTTATGTTCTTAGATGATACTATGAATGTTTTAATTGATAATTCTTGATATTGAGCAAAGATTTAGGTTATTCTTATGGATTTTATTTACATTTAAGTATTGGTACTAATTGAGATGAGTAAGAGTTGAGTTAGGATTCGTTATAGCTAATTCTCTCTTGCTGGGATGTTTGTTTGATATTGTTGTTCCCTTGCCGGGAAGTTATTATGTTTCTTTCGTTCCCTTGCAAGGATTCCTTGTGATTTTATGCTGGCTTGCAAATGGGAGAGAGTGTTACGCCTACCACAATAGTAAATAAAATGGGAGTTGGTGGTACGCCTACCACAAGAGTTAGTGAAATTGGAGCAGGTTGTACGCCTATCACAAGAGTTAATGAAATGGGAGCGGGTGGTACGCCTACCACAAGATACGAGAAATGGGATCGGGTTCCACACCTGCAACAAGATGTGAAATGAAAGTGAAATCTACCTTTGGTTTTCCTTATGCTTGTGAGAAGTTGAATTTTGGTTTCCGTATAATTCTTTTGAGATTCTATTTTACCTGTTATTCCCCGAAGCATGTCTCCCCTTTGCAACTTTAATTTTTGTTCTAGTTTATTTTTCTGATGTAGATATGGTGACGTCCAAATCCACTACTAAAAAGCAATAGACACGGTCGCAGCAATATAATTTACCCAACTATGAGTCGGGGTCGAATCCTACAGATAACAATGTGTAGGCGAATAGGAATGTAAGAAAATTATCGCTAGTTGCAAAGTGACAAACACTAAGAATTTTGGTTGAAAATTATTTTTATATCTAAGTGCAAAAATGTAATCTAACCTAGAAAGCAAGTAAAATGATCAATGGCTACAGGTATAAATGCATCGGGAATTACACTCAAGTAACGATCCAATGTATTTCATGATTTTACAAATATGAGTGAGTTTATGTTAATTAGCTACGGATAATAATTCTTAATTATCTTCTACTGAAAACTAACAAGACTTCCTAATTGAATTATCCCTAATCACAATTCGAAGATTAAGCACACCCGGAAGGCTACAAGTAGTTCAATCTTATCCCTAGGTAGAATCTATAAAGTGAGGGTTAACGCCTCAAGTTCTTGTTAATTAATCTTTCCCAACCCCAAACTATTTTTCCCAAAATCAATTCGGAGTTAATGGGCGAGTCCTAGGGTTAGCTAATCCCTTTGGAAACATTAAAGAACAAGAATAATTAAAGTAACAATAACTCACTTCATAAATATATAAAAATCATTCAATACATAAGCACAACAAGGTATTTAATCCACACTTTAAATATGCATACTTCCATAAACAAGGTTCAAGTGTTGGAAATAAATACTACACACTTAAATATTCAATACAAAGCAAGGAAAGGAAGAAATAAACATAAATGGGTAATAAAATCTTAACCCCAAGCTTCAATCTTCAAGACCCAAGTGTGTGTGCAAAACCCTAGCTTCCAAAAATGTTCTCTCTAAGTCTTATGAACTGAAAATATGCCAAAAGATCCTCAAAAGATCTGCTTGGACGAGTATAAAACTGATTTGGGGTGAGAAATTATGAAATGTCCATTTTGCCCCAAGCCTGATGAACTGCTTTTGCATATGCGGAAAAGTAACCACAGATGCGGTTCCGCAAAGGTGGAAATTTGAATGCATAAGCGGAGTTCCTCAATAGTGCCGGTGACCACAGAAGCGGAAAAAGGGCGCTTATGCACTTCCGCATAAGCGGAATTTTAACTGCATATGCGGTTTCTGCCCATCCAACTCAATCCGCCGAAGCAGTTGTTCAATCGCATACGCGGAAGTCGCTTCTGCAGCCTTTCTTCCGTAGAAGCGGAATTCACTGGAGGTTTTTGCATGGTTTCACCTTCTTTTTGCTCAATTCAACTTCAATTCAATTCAAACCACTTCGTAGCATCATTTACCTGAAAATCTAATAATAACCACCATAAACAACCTCATTTTATAATTAAAAGGACATAAAAGCTACGAAAAAAAGGCTAGAATGAGTGGTAAAATCACCACTCATCAACACCCCCAACTTAAAGCTTTTGCTTGTCCTCAAGAAAATCAAAACCAAAACTTCAATGAGGATTCACCATTTACAACACACGTGGTATTGCTATTTTTTACATATCACATTCTCCAATTTAAACACCATACTAACGGATTTGGTTGGTGCTAACAATTATGCTCAAGTATGCACATCATTTCCAAATGACTCCCTCATAAAGATAAAGAACTTCAAGAATGTGCAAGGGAGTTTCACAATAATCAAGTGATAAAACTAAGCCTAAAGAAGTGACTCAAACTCACCAGTTCACTACAAATGCTCACTTTACTCAATTTCACCAATCTCTCTTACTTCATGTGCCCTCACAAGAAAGAAAGTCCCAAAATCACTATATTTACAATACAACATAAATGACAAATTTTTCAAGAACACTCGCTCTCACAAAAGACTTCAAGTGTTACAACATTTCATACCATAAGCTTGCCCTTATTTTAATTCATTGCTTATTCAAGAATGTTCGGTTGGAGGTCCCATAAGGAATTTTGAGCTTGTAATGTAGGTTTCGGGACGTGTTGGATAAACATTTGGGCACAAGTGACTTCACCCTCCTTGAACACTACTCACAAGTTTCATTCCTTTTGCACTTTGATTCTCTTCAACTCACATCGCCTCATTGGCAACTAGTTCCCAATATAGAATCACATTACATACCTCTCCACTCTTCTTCAAGGCTCCATAGTCTATATATATACAAACAATTCTCTTTTTTTTATACATATTTCTCTTTTGGAGCTTGATTGAGTTAATATGAACACTTTGAGGCATATTATCCTACACTCAATATACAACCTTAACAATTTATTACTTTAGCACCACACCCCCAACTTAGGCTTTTAGCCTCATTCTCAATGTTCAACGAGAGACGGGTTCAAAAGAGGGAATTATTTTTCAAGAAGGTCAAAAGTTTGTAATGGGTTGGCCGAAGAAAAAGGTTTCAAGGCCCAAATAGGGTACTAGTGATATTATTTAAGCAAGGGTAGGCTTGAAAGGCTAAAGAGGTTTTCGTAAATCAAACAAAGAATGCCTAAGATCATTCCTCCAACCAAACATAGTATCATTAGCATCGAACGACCAACCGGGCAAGTTCTAGATGACAGAAGTAAACACATGATTTATTTCAACAAACACTAACACACATGGCACATAAATTAATCAAGACGTATCAATTTCATTTTTTTTATAATGGCATCTAGAGCAATATTCAAACTAGCGGGCAAAAGAGTCATTAAAAGAGCAAAAAATTTATCACAAGAATTATTTCGGAGGGGCATTCTTAATTTACCATTTACATACAAGAGACTAATTTTATTAGTACCAAATAATTCAAAAGCCTCATCCTTGCAAAACACGACTAATTCCCTTAAGAATGTTTTCAATCTATCCATCATCGGGAAAAGTCACCCGGTTCACTTCAAAAGTGTTCCTTGGGAAAGAACCGTAGAATGAAGAAAACTCAAGGAAATTTTATTTAAGGAAATGAAAATAAAAGAAAAGAAAACTACTATAAAGGATACTAAAATAAAAGAAGCTAATGATACTAAAAAGAAAAAAAAATATAGGCTAACAAGAAGAAAAAAAAAATAAGAATAAAAATAAAGAACGAAAGCAAAATAAAAACACAAACATGACTACTCAAACCAAGCCCGGCAAGGGCATACAATGTACAAAACAGCATAGTCACAAGCCCGGCAAGGCCATACAGTATCCATAACATAAGCATAAGCCCGACAACGGCACATAATCTCAAAACATGAATACAGTACAAGAGCCACCCCTAACTAAAACATTGCAGTGTCCTCACTGCACAATATCGAATGTAAAGCATAAAAAGTTTGAGGGTCTCCCTGAGGTCTGCATCAGACTAGCAGACTGGGGGAGGACGGCTGATCAGTGCTAAGCTGTGCTCGTGGCTCCATCATCCTTGGTCTCCTCATCGTCGTCATCATCATCGTCACCACCGTCACTAGACATAAAGGCATACTCTTCGCTGTCATCTCGGGCCGCTACAGATATCTTCTTGTATGGGTTTCCCCATTTGAAGATGGCCTTGGTGCCTCTCCACATTCTGATCATGAGTTTGCCCTTCTTCTCTTTCTCAAAGTCTTCCTGAAGGTTGGTATGGGCCTTGGCCAAAGTGCCATAGGCTCCCTCCAATCTAGTCACGGATGCAGCCATCATCTCAATATGTTCCTTCTGAATCTTCTGTGCATCCAAGTAACTTTGCATGTCATCCCTAGAGAAGTATGAAGGCCCAGGCTGGAAGGATGAGGGCCCACTCGGAAGCTGTGATACTAACTCCCGAATAGATGCCAGCTCGAAGTTTAGTATCCCGAATGGTCCTTGTGCAGTTGCCTGTGAAGACTCTGAAGCAGTAGTGGTGGTAGTGACTTTTCTCTTTTTGTTTTTGACCACACTTCCCTCTCCTGTCACTCTCAAAGGATGAAAAGGTTTGTCCGCTGGTAGCCACCGATCGGTGCTACGGACGTCAATCTCTACTCTGGTGCACACTTGTGTGATCAGGGAGGGGAACATCATGCCTGCATCCTTGTCTCTCAAGTACTCTCGCATCTCTCACAGAATGTAGTATCCGACATTCACAGGAATGTCGTCCAATAGGCATGCAATATTCAATGCTCGAGTGTAGGAGACATCTGTAACATTTTCGCACGGAGAGACCCTATTGCACAGGATGTATAGCCACATGTTTTCCTCAGCAGTGAAGTCGGTAGATTTGAGCCCATTCCTCTTGTTTCCCCATTTTTCCCTCAAGTGCGGAGGGAAGAGTTTGGGGACAAGCCATGCTCCATTTTCACAATTATCTTTTGCTTGTACCTGCTCCACTTGAAAGTTGGGAATACCCAGAGTGTCATTGATTTGCTCAATCCCAAACCTCACTGCTTTAACTCTGATGATGATTTGTGGGCTATCAAAATCTGCGTACCTGAGGTTGGCATAGACCTCACGAACCCACTCCTCATTGGCTCTGCAAGGAGTGCTGATGAAGCAAGACCATCCCGATGAGTTGAGCCGAGCATAGAAGTCCGGAAGCTTTTTGACCAATTTATCTTCATGTATCCCTTTTTCAAGAATGACCTTCCTCCTGACGAGGTCGTCAAGATATCAGCGCTCACTTGTAGCAGGCATGAAGCGCGAATCATCAAAGAGCTCATCAATATCTTCTTGAATTTCATGGTGTGATCCACTTGGGTTTGTGTCCATTTTCAGTTGAAATACCTACAAAAATTCAACACAACATTAATAGGACAATAGAATCATTTTAAGCAATCTAAAACACTGCAATTGAACCAAAAAATTAGGTTGAACAGGTCGGGGAAGCCATTTTTGCAACCCCGCTGTTTTTGGAAAAACTAGGCAGTTTTCGCTTCTGCGGATTCTGAATCGCAGAAGCGGTTCCGCTTTTGCGGCTTCCCGGTCGCTTCGGCAATTTTTTTTTTACTTTTGGATTTTTAATTTTTGCTTCTGCGAATTTTCTACCGCAGAAGCAGTTTCGCTTCTACGGAAAGTAGTCCGCTTCTGCTGTTTCAGCGTCTTCTTTAGTGATATTGCATTGCCACGTTATTTTTCTTTTTCACCTTCAACCCAATTGTTGGCATCAAAATACGAAATTAATGCACTACATAAGAACGTGATTTAATAGAGACTAAATCTTTGCCGCTTCGCCCAAGATTTTCACTCAAGCATTGTGTCGAACACTTTGCGGGCGAGTCAAAATGAAACATTCATCACAAAAATCGGGTACTCAAGACTTCCCACAATTTTTGTCCAAAATAAACAGCACACACATGACTACACACAACCAATTGCCTCACATCTTAAAGTTAACAACAAGAATTTAAGACAAACAACAAGAAAAAGAAAAGAAAACTCAAACAAGATAAAAAAAAATTCTGTTGCAATTTAGCACACAGGGAATGTGAAGTGAGAGATGAGCATTGAGAAGAGGGTTTAGAAGATAATACCTGAACTTGTGCAAGAGAGAGAATTATATGCAAGCTTCGTTGGATTTTTAGAGATGATTTTGCTCTTGGGGAGTTAGGGCAGGGGGAAACAGTGAGTGAAGTATTTTTGAACAAATTACCCGTTCAAAATTCTTTTACAATTAAAACCTGCCCGATTTTTGCTTCTGCGGATTTATACCCGCTTCTGCGGTTCTGCGTAAGCGGCTAGTGGACTGCTTCTGCGAAACGTGTCGCCTTTGCATTTTGTTTTCTGCTTCTGCGTGACTACAGATGCGGTCAAAAAGTCACAGAAGCGGTTTTAGTAGAGAGTTTTTGGACAGTGCTCTGCAGCTACTGGTGTTGACCCTCAAGAACACTCTGACCTGTTCAAATCAACTCCAAAAAATCTAAAACTTGGCATATTAGTCAAAAATAATATTCTAAGCTATTCTAAAAAAGAAAATTTTAAAAACGACCAACAAATTTTAAAAAACGATGGGTTGCCTCCCACCAAGCGCCGCATTTAACGTCGTGGCACGACGCACATAACATTACCACTTTTATCGCCACTTGGATGATATAAATTGGGCACCTAGCTTGGAATCAAGCTTGTGAAAACGAGCGATGGGGGGTGGAAAGTCAATGATCGAGCCAATGCTTAAATTCTTCATTTTGCACTTCTTAGCTATCAAGTGAGGAATATCATTTTGCTTTCTTGCTTCCTCAAACTGTAAGATGTATGACATGAGTTTTTCCTCCTCGCAGTCCTTCATTGATTCATGTGGTTCAACTTTCGTGTCGCCACACAATTCCAGCATTGAAAAATGCTTGGAATGTGACTTCAAACCTCCAACTTGCAATTTTTCTCGGATATGACATCCTCTTTTTCCCCCAAACTACAGTCAATTTCTACTAACATTTCATTTACACCGGATGACTCTAATTCCTTCTTTTTCTTGGCATCACTTATTGTAAGGCCCCGTAAAATTTTGTGCTTAAAACCTAGTAGCTAATAGTGTCAAGGTCCGAATATTGTGTTAGGAATGTGTAGAATTCTTCGCGGCGAGGTTGGACCCTCAGTGGTGATCTAAGCTTTAAAAATCAAGAGAATAGTTTATTCCAGAAAATTGTCAATTCTGCGGTCGCAGAATCGAAATGCGGACCGCATTCCTATCGCAGAGTGAAGCAGAAAATTGGTCTAAGATGATGTCAAAAATGCGGCCCATTGTGCGATTTCAGAATCGAAATGCGGACCGCATTTCTACCGCAGAGTGTAACAGAAGATTTGTCAAAAATTGAAGCTAAAATGCAGTCAATTCTACGGTGCATTATGCGACCGCAGAACATAAATGCGGACCGCATTCTTGTCGCAGATCGTGTCAGAACATTTGGTTTTTGAGGAGCAATTCTGCGGTCCATTATGCGGACCGCATGTTTACTCTACGATCGCAGATGCGACCGCAAATCTCACTTGGGCTTCTATTTTTCTAATTTTAAAACCCGACCACCTTTCTAATATAATGCCATCACCCCTCATTTTTACACATTCTCTGAACAAAATAAGAGAGAGGGAGGAGAGATTCTTGAGGGAGAAGTTCATCTTCTTTAAAATTTGTTCTTCAAATTGCTTGGTCCGAAAAAAATTCTAAAGCTAGTGTCTTCATCTCCATTTCTACAGGTAAACATCCCTAACCCTTTTTCCCTTGATTTTCAGATTCTAATAGAAGGAGGGATTTCTATGCATTAATTCTTGAAAATGGAAGTCAAAATACTCATGCATGTTCTTTATACCTAAAGATTAGTAAAAAGGGAATGGGTAGAAGTAAGGGGAGGTACTCGATAACCCAAATAAGCCCGGATAGTAATTGTGAATGTTGTTTCTAAGATATATGTGTAACTTGTGACCTAGATTGACGCTGCTAGATTATTGGGTGAATTGTAAGTAGGAGATAAAAGAAAAAGAAAGGAAATTCGACTCCAAGTATGTATGGCTAACTTTGATCCTTATGAAATCACCCTGTTTTGGTGTACGAATAAATGGTATCTGATAGCTATGTGAACTATTTGTGAAACTCTTGTGATTGGTTTATTGGTGTTGATTGGTTTGGTTAAATGTTATGTGGTAAGAGTTGGGAAACGATTGATAAAAAGGGAAATTGTAAATGATGAAATTGGAAAAACGGTGGTAGTAACACATTGGCTCCTGGTGGGAAATTATTGTAACAACTTGAATTGTTTATGAATTGTGGAATGTAGTAGAATTGGTACTATTGGCTATGGAAACACTTGTGGATTGTGGAATTCGACGGAAAATAGAATTGATGGTTATGGGAACACTTGTGAATCATTGTTGTTACTCCATAAGGAAAGGTTGTTGTGATCTTTGTAAATTGCTTGTTGTCATTGTTGTGATCTTTGTGAATTGTTCATTATTGTTGTTGTGATTGTTTGTGAATTATGAATGTACGGTGGGATTGGGTTGCGCATCGCAACACAAAGTAATAAGGTTTGGGTTGTGGTGATAAGGGTGGCCGAGGTAATAAGGGTGGCCGAGGTAATAAGGGTGGAAAGCGATCGTAATCGCCATTGAAATCTATATGTGTACCAATTGTGAAACCATTGATGATGCATTGTGAAGGGAGACAGTAGGAGAGTTTGTAACCTGTGGGGCACTGATTGTCCCTTTGTTTTGCTTGATTGTGCCTTCCATGTGTGTTTGGTTGTTGCCTCTATTGTTGTTTTCTACTTGTATACGATTTGAGATCTACTTGAAACAAATCTAGGTGTTGAAAGATTCGGTGGGCTTGACTTGTTAATTCTTATGTATTTGTTCGTTGTCTTTATTACCGTGGATTACTTATCTATGGCTTGAGTTTACTTGGGACAAAGCTTGTTTATACATACCAGTACAATTCTAGTGTACCGACGTCCCTTTTGCCGGGGGCGCTACATTCGTGTTATGATTGTAGGTGGATTCGTAGCAGGTACTTCAGTTCATCGGCAGTAGCACTCTTTCATCTTCAATTGGCCATTTGGTGAGCCCCTTTCCTCTCGGGGCCCTGCGTGGCTCATGCCACTTCTATTTTTGGAGTCTTATTTTGATTTTGTGCAAGGTATAGCCGGAGCCTTGTTACCGGCAAGTATTGTATTATCCCTGTCATATGTTAGAGGCTCCGTAGACTGAAAACGTGGGATTATGGACTTACGTAGATATATGTCGGGCCTTGTAAGTTGTAAATTTGTTAAGTAATTAAGTATGTTTGGAATGTTTGAAAAAGTGTGATTTCAATTATGAACTGCTTAATCCTTTGGTCAATAAGTAATGAAAAATACAGGGGTAACACGTGGGTTAGGAAAGGCACCCAGGTCCGGTTGATTGGGGCTACCCGGTCGAGCGCCGGCCATGTCCCTCGAATTTGGGGCGTGACCCTAATACTCATGGAGTCGGTTGGCGGATGTTCAATTCTTGACTCCTCATAGTAAAGCTCACTTTCTTCCTCGAAATTGGACTCTTCTTGGCTTTCTCTCGCACACTCAAGTTGTTGGGCATAGTGAGCCTCCACAAAAATTTGCATTTGATCTTCCAAAGTGCGGATGTGTTTATCATTGTAATTCAAGCCTTGTTTCAAGTCCTCAAGTGCAAAGTTGTGCTTCTCCTCATTTTCAAGAATGGTCTCCAACATGAGCATTATTTTCTCATTTTGAGCATTTGAGAGTTCTTCTTGGTTTTGATCAAGTGCCAAGGAAGGATTTTCAACTTCAATCTCCAAGGAAGGTCCTTGGATTTCATTCATTTCCGAGGCTTTTTGAGCCCTTGAGGCTTCGGTCATCTCATCCATTTGTGAGTGCAACCGTTGAAGTGCTAAATCATTTTGGAGACTAGTCTCCAAAAGATCCTCCAAGGCATTTTGTTCTTTGTTTCCTTCTTCAAGTAATCATTCCAACATGAGCTTGAACTCTCCATTTTGGCAATGCTCAACTTCTTCAATTTCCATAGCCCTATAAGTTTCATCACAAAAAGTAGACTCATCATAGTAGGGGCTTGGGGAAGGGAAGGACAAATATTCACAATAATCCCAGTGACCATTTTGGCAACCACACTTATCACAAATACTCCACTCATGGGTTTGAAATTATGCGCACAATCCACCCCCGGGAGAATTTAAACCATTTTGCCACGATTGTGGTCCTCCACAATAAGGACAAGGGTCATCAAAGTATGAACAACTACCATCCGACCAATTTTCATTGTACGATTCCATTTTTCAAAATTAAGAAAATAAACAAGAAAAATAGACCAAGGTAAGAAATATTTATTACACAAATATTCACAAGTTTGGGCCAAAGCACTTTCGCTTACTTCTCAAACAACCTAAATTATGCCAAATTGTTCCCCGGCAATGGCGCCAATTTTGGTGACGTCCAAATCCACTACTAAAAAGCAATAGACACGGTCACAGCAATATAATTTACCCAACTATGAGTCGGGGTCGAATCCCACAGAGAACAATGTGTAGGCGATTAGGAATGTAAGAAAATTATCGCTAGTTGCACAGCGCCAAACATAAAGCATTTTGGTTGAAAATTATTTTTATATCTAAATGCAAAAATGTAAACTAACCCAGAAAGCAAGTAAAATGATCAATGGCTACAAGTGTGAATGCATCGAGAATTACACTGAAGTAACGATCCAATGTATTTCATGAATTTAAAAATATGAGCGAGTTTATGTTAATTAGCCACGGATAATAATTCTTAATTAGCTTCTTCCGAAAACTAACAAGACTTCCTAATTGAATTTTCCCTAATCACAACTAGAAGATTAAGCACACCTGGAAGGCTACAAGTAGTTCAATCCTATCCATAGGTAGAATCTATAAAATGAGGGTTAACGCCTCCAGTTCTTGTTAATTAATCTTTCCCAACCCCGAACTATTTTTTCCAAAATCAACTCGGAGTTAATGGGTGAGTCCTAGGGTTAGCTATTCCCTTTAGAAACATTAAAGAACAAGAATAAATAAAGTAACAATAACTCACTTCATAAATTTATGAAAATCATTCGATACATAAGCACAACAAGGTATTTAATCCACACTTTAAATATGCATACTTCCATAAACAAGGTTCAAGTGTTGGAAATAAATACTACACACTTAAATATTCAATACAAAGCAAGGAAATGAAGAAATAAACATAAATAGGTAAGAAAATCTTAACCCCAAGCTTCAATCTTCAAGACCCAATTGTGTGTGCAAAACCCTAGCTTCCAAAAAAGTTCTCTCTAAGTCTTATGAACTAAAAATATGCCAAAAGATCCTCAAAAGATCTGCTTGGAGGAGTATAAAACTGATTTGGGGTGAGAAATTATGAAATGTCCATTTTGGCCCAAGCGTGATGCACTGCTTTCGCATCTGCAGAAAAGTAACCGCAGATGCGGTTCCGCAAAGGCGGAAATTTGAACGTATAAGCGGAGTTCCTCAATAGTGCCAGTGACAGCAGAAGCAGAAAAAAGGGTGCTTCTGCGCTTCCGCAAAAGCGGAATTTTAACCGCATAAGCGTAATTTTAACTACATAAGCGGTTTCTACCCATTCAACTCAATCCGCAGAAGCGGTTGTTCAATCGCATACGCGGAAGTCGCTTCTGCAGCCTTTCTTCCGCAGAAGCAGAATTCACTCGAGGTTTTTGCATGGTTTCACCTTCTTTTTGCTCAATTCCTCTTCAATTCAATTCAAACCACTTCGTAGCACCATTTACCTGAAAATCTAACAATAACCACCATAAACAACCTTATTTTATAATTAAAAGGACATAAAAGCTACAGAAAAAAAGGCTAGAATGAGTGGTATAATCACCACTCATCAATATATATATATATATATATATATATATATATATAACTGCACGGGTTTATCTGGAGTCTGGTCCTAGCCTCGTCACTACCTCGTCGGGGTTAGCCAGGCATTTAACAACATATGGGGTCGGTTGTGCTAATTCTACACTATGCACTATATGTAGATACAGAGGCAGCACTGGGAAATCTGCAGTAGCTCGACAACCAACCTTCAGTCCACAGAGATCCTGAGGTAGTCCTGCAGGCGTCCACAGGCCCGACGTCTCTTCTATCTACCATTATGTTCTATTAACACTTGTATTCAAGATAGATTGAGTTTCCTTATTTCACACATTTGTATGTAGTACTCATAGATAGTCCGTGAATGTTGTGACACTGGTTTCTGGGTAGAGACATATGTTGGCTATTTGCATCGACTTTGGTATTATAATTATCTAAGTCTTCCGCTTAATTTTCGTCCTCCTATATTATTTTATTGTTTATCACCTGTTACTACAAGTAGTTAAATGTATTGAAATGAAAAGGTTAAGGATTTCAAAACTTCATGGCTTGCCTAGCTTTTACGAGTAGGCGCCATCACGACTCTCGAGGGTGGGAAATTCGGGCCGTGACAAGTTGGTATCGGAGCTCTAGGTTATATAGGTCTCAAAATCGACAGACAAGCTTAGTAGAGCCTGAGGGATCAACAAGGAGACGTCGGTATTTATCCCCCAGAGGTTACAGAGTTAGGAAAAACATTACTTTCCTTCTTTATTATCGTGCGTTTTGGTTTCTCAATGCTAATTGAATTTCTATTCTGTTCTTTCACAGATGGCAAGAACATGCGATTACTCATCTATCAATCAACAACCTGAGCCCCCAACCGTAGCACCCACGAGGGGCAGAGGGTGAGGCTGAGGCTGTGCTAGAGGCCAAGGCAGGGGAGAGGCTTAGCCCAAGGCACCGGCACCCGTAGTAGAGCCTCAAGTTGACTTTCATGACAAGGTTCCGGCCCCAACAATTCTGGTGCGCCTGGCTCAGGTCCTAGAGGGGTTTATTGCTACCCCAGTTCTTTAGGATGCTCTGGTCCATCTAGTGGGCCTCATAGAGAGTAACACCAGGGTAGGTTTACTTCCTATAGCACCAACCGTCTCTCAGGGTGGAGGAGGAGCCCAGACTTCGGCAACCCGCACTTCAGAAAGAAGTAGCTCCCAAGTTTCAGACTCCAATGTTTTAGCCAATTAGAGCGATTCAACTGGGTGTGGTAGCTCAAACGGAAAATGGTGCATCCATGCCAGTCTATGCTTTATGGAGATTGGACAGGTTAACAAAGTTCTTCACTACTACTTTCAGCGGGGCATCTACTGAGGATCCCCAAGATTATCTAGACAGTTGTCACAAGGTTCTTTGGAACATGGGGATAGTTGAGACCAACGAGGTTGATTTTGCCACATTTCACTTGTCTGGATCCGCGAAGAGTTGGTAGAGAGATTATTGCTTGGCTAGACCAACCGGATAACTAGCCTTGACATGGGAGTAGTTTACACAGCTATTTCTTGAGAAGTTTCTCCCCATTACTAAGAGATAGGCCAATTGGAGGAAGTTTGAGCGCCTCCAGTAGGGTTCCATGATGGTTACCCAGTATGAGAAAATATTCATCGACTTGGCTCGCCATGCTCTTGTCATATGTCCTACCGAGAGAGAAAGAGTGAGGAGGTTCATTGATAGTCTTATTCAACCGATTCGTCTTTAGATGACTAGGGAGGCTGGGAGTGAGATTCCTTTTCAGTAGGTGGCTAATGTGGCCCATAGAGTGATGATGGTTCTGTCACAGGGTGGTGGTCACGGGGAAGACAAGAGGCCCCATCATTTAAGCAAATTCTATAGTACCTCATCTGGAGGTAGAGATTCATATGGTAGAGGCCATCCTCCTAGGCCTTTTAAGTTAGCACTCTATGTTTGTCATGGCGCTTCAGGTGGTCGTGGTCGTTAGATGCAGAATTTTGATCAGCAGTCCTATAGTGCACCACCATCTCCTACTAACGCACTGCCATTTTAGAGTTTCCAGGGTCGTCAGCCACAAAAACAAGGGCTTGTTTTACTATGGTTCAGGCATTAGGTTTTCCACAGGCTGCCCACCTAGTTAGTGGTGGGGGTAGAGGTGTTAGAGGTTGAGTTAGAGGTGCTAGAGGTAAAGGTCAGCTAGCAGCAGGCCGTCCCAGAGATGTAGTCCAGGGTGGTGGGGCCTAGCCCTGATGTTATGCCATCCCAACTAGGCCCGAGGCAGAGACATTAGATGTAGTTATTACAGGCACAGTTCTGGTTTGTGATACAAATGCCTCAGTGTTATTTGATCAAGGGTCTACATACTCGTATGTATCATCTTATTTTGCACCGTATCTAGTCATGCCTAGTGATTCATTGAGTATTACTGTTTATTTTTCTACACTGTTAGGTGATTCTATTATGGTAGATCGAGTCCATCGCTCTTTTGTAGTAGTGATTGAGGGTCTTGATACTCGAGTAGATATGTTGCTTCTTGACATGGTCGACTTTGATGTTATATTTCGGATGGACTAGTTATCACCATACCACTCTATCTTGGACTATCATTCCAAGAATGTCACCTTAGCTTCAACGGATTTCCCTAATTTAGAGTGGAGACGGACTCCTGATCATTCTACCCGTAGTGTTATCTCTTATGTCAAGGCTCGAGGTATGGTCGAGAAGGGGTGTTTGTCCTATTTTGGTTATGTTCGCGATTCTAGTACTGAGGTCCCTTCTATTAATTCTGTGCTCATTGATCCGGAGTTTCCTGAGATATTTTCTTCAGACCTATCGAGTATGCCACCCGATAAGGATATTGACTTTTGCAATGATTTGTCTCTAGGCACTCAGCCCATTTCTATCATGCCGTATCGTATGGCCCTAGTTGAGTTGAAAGAGTTGAAGGAACAGTTGCAAGACTTGATTGAGAAGGGTTTTATTAGACCCAGTGTTCTACCTTGGGGTGCATCGGTGTTCTTTGATAAAAAGAAGGACGGGTCAATGAGATTGTGTATTGATTACCGGCAATTAAACAAGGTTACAATCAAGAATAAATATCCACTGCCGAGGATTGATGATTTGTTCGATCAGCTTCAGGGTGCTAAGATATTTTCAAAAATTGACTTGCGATCTAGCTACCATCATTTTAGGATTAGGGCATCCAATGTCCGTAAGATAGCTTTTCGCACTCGGTACGGGCATTATGAGTTCTTGGTTATTCATTCGGGTTGAAAACTGCCCCAACAACTTTTATGGATTTGATGAACTGAGTGTTCAAGCCTTATTTGGACTCATTCGTGATAGTCTTCATTGATGATATTTTGATATACTCCCGTAGCCAGGAGGTGCACGAGCAGCATCTTAGTGTGGCTCTTCGGATATTAAGGGATAAGCAGTTATATGCTAAGTTCTAAAAGTGTGAGTTCTGGTTGAGTTCAGTTGCATTCCTGGGTCATATTGTATTAGTAGAGGGTATTCAGGTTGATCCGAAAAAGATTGAGGCAATCAAAAAATTGCCTAGACCATCATCAGCTATAGAGATTCGAAGTTTCTTGGGATTGGCGGGCTACTATCGTCGGTTCGTGGGGGAGTTCTCACCTATCATAGCCCTGATGAATAGCTTGACACAGAAGGGTGCCTAGTTCAGATGGCCAAACGAGTGTGCAGCGAGCTTTCAGAAGCTTAGGACAACTCTAACTATGGCATCGGTATTGGTTTTGACCATATGTTAAGGGCCTTATACAGTTTATTGTGATATATCTCATATTGAACTTGGGGCAGTGTTGATGCAGCAGGTCAAGTTTATTGCCTATGCTTCACGGCAGCTCAAGATTCATGAGAAAAACTATATGGTTCATGATTTGGAGTTGGCAACCATTGTTCACGCATTGAAGATTTGGAGGAATTACCTGTATGGCGGGGCATATAGGGTGTTCACAAATAACAAGAGTCTTCAATATTTGTTCAAGCAAAAAGGAGTTGAATTTGAGGCAGAAAAGGTGGTTGGAGTTGTTGAAAGATTATGATATCACCATCCTTTATCATTCGAAAAAGGCCAATGTGGTGGTCGATGCTTGGAGTAGGAAGTCAGCAAGTATGGGCAGTCTTGCTTATATTCTGGTCGGTGAGAGACCGTTTGCTTTGGATGTTTAGGCTTTGGCTAATCAGTTTGTGAGGTTGGAAATATCTGAGCCTATTTGTGTGTTAGCTTGCACGGTCGCTCGTTTTTCCTTTTGGAGCATATCCGTGATCAGCAGTATGATGATCCACATTTGTTTGTCCTTAGAGACACGGTGCAGCGGGGAGGTGCCAAGCAGGTTACCTTAGATGATGATTGAGTTTTGAGATTGTAGGACGGAGTGTGTGTGCCAAATGTGGATGGGCTTCGAGAGTTGATTCTAGAGGAGGCCCATAGCTCTCGATACTCTATTCATCCGGGCACTGCGAAGAGGTATAAGGATTTTCTGCAACATTATTGGTGGCGGAGAATGAAGAAGAATATCGTTGTATATGTGGCTCGGTGTTTGAATTCTCAGTAGGTTAAGTACGAGCATCAGAGACCTGGTGGTTTATTGCAGAGGATTGAGCTTCCCGAGTGGAAGTGGGAGCGGGTCACTATGGATTTCGTTGTTGGACTCCAGCAGACTTGGAGGACTATTAATGTTGTATGGGTCATTCTTGATAGGCTTACCAAGTCAGCGCATTTCTTTCCTGTGAAAGTCTCATACTCATCCGAGACGTTACCTAAGATCAATATTCGGGAGATTGTTCATCTTCATCGTGTGCCTATGTCTATCATTTTGGACAGAGGTACGCAGTTTACCTTACGTTTCTGGAGAGCAGTTCAGTGAGTGTTGGGCACACGTGTTGAGTTGAGCACAATATTTCATCCTCAGACGGACGGGCAGTCCGACCGGACTATTCAAATTTTGGAGGATATGCTCCAAGCTTGTGTCATTGATTTGGAGGCTCGTGGGATGAGTTTTTTCCGTTTGCAGAGTTTTCCTACAACAACAGCTATTAGTCGAGTATCCAGATGGCGCCGTATGAGGCTTCTAGTCCGTTTAGCCAAGCTGTAAAAATCAACTTATTTTGAGAAGTGCATTTTTTTCAAAAGTGCTTTTCTTAAAATTACTTTTGGTGATGAGGAGTTTGTGTTTGGATAATTAGTTTGAAAAACAATTCTGAGCAGCAATTAGTGTTTGGCCAAGCTTTAAAAAACTGCTTCTAAGTCTATTTTTCTCGAAAGTGCTTCTCAAAAAAGTGCTTTTGGAGAGAAGCTACTTTTTTCTGCTTCTCCTCAAAAGTACTTGTTTTCCTTCCAAAAGCTTGGCCAAAAGTGCTTTTGGACAAAAAAAAAACACTTTAGGCCAAAAAAAAGCTTGGCCAAACAGGCTATTTATATGGTAGATGATGTCGGTCTCCAATTAGATGGTCTGAGTAGGGAGAGTCTCAGTTGTTGGGTAAGGATCTGGTTCAGGATTCCTTGGAAAAGTTTAGGATCATTCAGTATAGGCTTCGTACAGCTTAGTCATGGTAAATAAGTTATGCCGACCGTAAGGTTTTTGATTTGGCATTCATGGTCAGTGAGCGGGTGTTGCTCCGAGTGTCGCCTATGTAGGGCGTGATGAGATTTGGGAAGAAGAGCAAGCTTAACCCTAGGTTCATTAGTCCGTTTGAGACTCTTGATCGAGTGGTAGATGTGGCTTATAGGCTTGCATTACCGCCAAGCTTATAAGCCGTGCGTCAAGTGTTTCACGTGTCCATTCTTCGAAAGTATCACCGTGATCCATCCCACGTGTTAGATTTCGGCACTGTCCAGTGGGACAAGGACTTGTCCTATGAGGAGGAGCCGGTAGCTATAGACCGGTAGGTTCGTCGGCTGAGATCGAATAGTTTTCCTTCTGTTCATGATCAGCGGAGAGGTCAGCCTTCTGAGGCATCGACTTGTGATTCCGAGTCTGATATGCAGAGCCGTTATCCCCATCTTTTCCCCGACTCAGGTACTTCCTTCTTCTATCAGTTCGAGGATGAACGGTTGTTTTTGGGTCATCACTTGTTTTAAAATGAAATTCTACATTCTGAGGCCTTAAAAATATCTCATAGCATCACCTCGATTTATGTGTGCAGTCCGAGCGAGTAGCCAAAAAGCTTAATTGTGAATTTGTGAAAAATGATAAATTTTTACTATAAAATAAATTAATTTGGCTTCGGTAATGTTTTGGATAATTGACCCAGACACGTGGTTTGAAGGTCCCGGGGGATAAATGACCATGTTCACCTTATGTTTTTTGAGCCAATTCCAAGTAAATGACTTGATTTAATGGGAATTTAACCACTCAATTAATGCGGTAAGGAAGGAAAATTTATGAAGTTGCATAATAATCCATTGCAAGCACCGGATTAGTCCCCTCATTCATCTTTACAAACCTTATTCATTTAGTCTTCTTTGTTCACTAAAGGCTGACATTTCAGAAGACAGAAATGGAAGGGTCCATATGAAAATAATCATTTGAACTGGTTCATATCAAAATAATCATTTGAAATTTAGTGTTTGAGAGAATAAATATGATAACCCAAAAGGTCATCACTTGTTTTAAAATGAAATTCCACATTCTGAGGCCTTAAAAATCTCTCTTAGCATCACCTCAATTTATGTGCGCAGTCCGAGCGAGTAGCCAAAAAGCTTAATTGCGAATTTGTGAAAAATGATAAATTTTTACTATAAAATGAATTAATTTGGCTTCGGTCAACGTTCTGAAAAATATAAAGTTTTTTGGATGTGAAATGTTATGTGAAACTTGTGGTGTCGGGCCCATATAATGATTTCGGATCTCGGTACAGGTTCAATATGATTTATATGTGTTGTCGGTAAAGTTTGGTAAGAAACGGAATCCAATTGATGTGATTCGGGCCTTAAATGCAAAACTTGATATTTATAGAAGATTTAAAACATTTCATTGATCTGGTGGTTTAATTTGATGTTCATGATTCTATTTCGGTGATTTGGTTATAGGAATAAGTACGTAGGATGTTTTAGAGGTTATGTGTATGCTTGGTTTGGAGTTCCGACGGCTCTGGTGAGTTTCGAGTAGGTTCTGGGATGTCTTAGGCTTAAAAACTCAGAGTTGCAGATTCAGAGAAGTTGCAGGCCTCTGAACCCGCCTGTACGGTCAGCATAAAATGGTGTGCGACCATGGTGGGGATTGTACGGCCACACTCCATTTTGTGTGGTCCGCACAAGTCCTCAAGAATGAGCTGTGCGGCCGCAGTCAGTTTTGTGTAGTCACACAGTGTCACTAGTCCTCAGGAAAGGGTTGTGCGGCTGCAATCCGTTTTGTGCGATCCGCACAGGGGTTTTAAGAGGGGTATATATAAATGGGATTTTCAGTCATTTTTCATTTTTCAAAACCACAAAAACATAAGAGGCGATTTTTCAAACAACCATTCTTCTCCAAAACATTTCTAAGTGATTTCTAACTTATTTTCTTCACTCCGTAACTTCTTTTAACATGATTTCAACTCAAAATCAATGATTTCATGGGGGAATTGGGTGTTTTGGGTAGAACCTGGGGTTTAAAAAAATGGGGATTTGGACCTCAATTTGAGATCCGATTTTAAAACAAATTATGTACTTTAGTTCATGGGGGAATGGGTAAACGAGTTTTGGTTCTAACCTCGGGTTTTTGACCATGTAGGCCTGGGAGTGATTTTTGACTTTTTGGGCAAAATGTGGAAAATTCATTTTCATGCATGCAAATTGATTCATTTAGTGTTTATTGATGTAATTAAGTAACTTGTGACTAGATACGAGCGAATTGGTGATGAACTCAAGGGGTAAAGCTATAATTGAGACGTGAATTATGTTCGTGGCCTCGAGGTAAGTGTTCGGTCTAACCTTAGCTTGAGGGATTAGAAGTTGTGTCCTGTTTGCTATTTGTTTCTTGCTGAGTACGACGTATAGGCTTGGTGAAGAGTATCTATACGTTGGTGTTGAGCATGACCCTGAGTTTTGAATTGCAATTTGTTATGGTCTTAAAGGGTACTACGGATGTTTTAGTTGATAATTCTTGATATTGAGAAAAGATTTAGGTTATTCTCGTGGATTTTATTTTTAATTAAGTATTGGTACTAATTGAGCTGAGTATGAGTTGAGTTAGAAATGGTTATAGCTGATTCTCCCTTGCCGTGATGTTTGTTTGATATTGTTGTTCCCTTGCCGGGAAGTTATTATGTTGCTTTTGTTCACTTTCCGAGATTCCATGTGATTTTGTGATGGCTTACAAATGGGAGCGGGTGGTACACCTACCACAAAAGTAAATAAAATGGGAGCGTGCGGTACGCCTACCACAGGAGTTAATTAAATGGGAGCGTGTTGTACGCCTACCACAAGAGTTACTGAAATCGGAGCGCGTGGTACGCCTACCCCAAGATTTAATGAAATGGGAGCGGATGGTACGCCTATCACAAAATTTAATAAAATGGGAGCGGGTGGTACGCCTACCACGAGATTTAGTAAAATAGGAGCGGGTGGTACGCCTACCAGAAGATAAAATGAAATGGGAGCGGGTGGCACGCCTACCACAAGATAGGAGATGTGGAACCGGGTTGCACGCGTGCAACAAGATGTGAAACGAAAGTGAAATCTGCCTTTGCTTTCTTTATCCTTGTTAGAAGTTGAATTTTGGTTTCCTTATAATTCTCTTGAGATTCTGTTTTATCTGTTCTTCCCCAAAGCATGTCTCCCTTTCAAAGCTTTAATTGTTGTTCTAGTTTATTTTTCCACTATATATATATATATATATATAATTGCACAGGTTTATCTGTAGTCTGGTCCTTTCCTCGTCACTACATCGCCGGGGTTAGGCCAGTCACATACTATCACATGGAATTGGTTGTGGAGATGCTACACTATGTACTCTGTGTAGATACTGAGGCAGCACTTGGACATCAGCAATGGCTCGGGAGCCAGCCATCAGTCCATAGGCCCGTCGTCTCTTCTATATACCATTATGTTCTGTTATAAGTTCTATTCGAGACAAACTGAGTTTCCTTCTTTCAGACATTTGTATCTAGTAATCATAGGTACTCCGTGAATGCTGTGATACCGGTTTCTGGGTAGAGACATATATTAGCTATTCGTATCGATTTTGGTATTATAATTATCCAAGTCTTCCACTGAATTTTCGTCCTCCGCTATCATTTTATTGTTTATCACCTATTACTATAAGTAGTTAAAAGTATTAAAAATGAAAAGGTTAAATATTTCGAATTTTTGTTGCTTGCCTAGCTTTTACGAGTAGGCGCCATCATGACTGCTGAGGGTGGGAAATCTGTATAGTGACAAAGGGCTCGCATTTGCGAACCCTTCAAGAAAATAGGACTTTTGCTTTTGCGAAAGAAATCTCGCATTTGCGAAACTGAGCTGGCCTGGCTTCCTTCGCTTTTGCGATTAGCCACTCGCATATGCGATGCCTACATACCTGCTATGTACAACTGAAATCTGAAATTTTTCTAAGTTCAAAATGCACCCCGTGGCCTATCCAAAACTCACCCGAGCCCTTGGGGCTCCAAACCAAACATACACACAACCTCAAAACATCCTACGGACTTATTCATGCATACAAATTGCCAAAATAACATCATGAACATCGAATTAAACCTCAAGATCAAGGAAATTTCTCAAACATATTTAAACATCAAATTTGCATTTAAGGTCTGAATCACGTCAAACTGATTCAGTTACTTACCAAATGTCAATGAATTATCTTAAATCGTATATAAGATCTGTACTACGCGTCGAAACCAAAATATGGTCCTGATACCAACATATTCTAACCGAAATTCATTTCCAAATCCCTTAAACTATTTTAGAAAATAATTTTCTTTAAAAATTCATTTCTATGGCTTGGGACATCGAAATTCGATTCCGGGCATGCGCCCAAGTCCCAAATTTTCCTACGGACCCTCTAGGACCGTCCAATCACTGGTCCAGGTACGTTTACCTAAAATATTGACCGAAGTCAAATTATTTTATTTTATAGCAAAAATTTATCATTTTTTCACAGATTTTCACATATAGTCTTTTCGGCTACGCGTCCAGATAACGCACGCAAATTGAGGTGATGATAAAAGAGGTTTTTAAGGCCTCGGAATGTAGATTTTCATTTTAAAACAAGTAATGACCTTTTGGGTTATCATATTTAGTCACTCAAACACTAAATTTCAAATGATAACCAGTTCAAACGATTAGTTTCATATGGACCCTTCCATTTCTGGCTTTTCAAATGTCAGCCTTTAGTGAACAAAGAAGACTAAATGAATAAGGTTTGTAAGGATGAATGAGGGACTAATCTGGTGCTTGCAATGAATTGTTATGCAACTCCATAAATTCTCCTTCCTTACCGCATTAATTGAGTGGCTGAATTCCCATTAAATCAATTCATGTACTTCGAATTGGCTCAAAAAAACATAAGGTGAACATGGTTTACATGAGCCCAGGTAATCTAGAAAATGTTCAAAAAAAATATAAAAAATTAAAAAAGAATCAAAACACAATAATTATTACATTCATTAATATTAGATTGCATGATAGCATCACCAATACAACAACAACAACTACCCAGTAAAATACCACATAATGGGGTCTAGGGGGGTTAATGTGTACGCAGACCTTACCCCTGCCCCGATAGGGGCAGAGAGGCTGTTTTCGATAGACCCTCGGCTCAAACAGACAAAAATAATGTAAGAAAAAACAAGATGAAGAATTCATTAGTAACTCCAATAGAAATCGTAATAGTAACAGAAACATAAAAACCAAAAGATGAATGACATGCAATAACAGTAACCATAATCTAAGGCCTGGGGCTAAGACAAACAAGAAGAATAGTGTGGGTCAAACATAAACTTCAAGACATCTAAGACCAGCCCTAATACAACCCCGCCTCACCCCCAGAATGAATTAAGGAAAGCTTAACTACCCCTATCCTATAACCCTAATGCTAGAACTCCAGGCCTTCCTATCAGGGGCCATGTCCTCGGGTGTCACGACCCAAAATCAACTAAGGGTCGTGGTGGCGCCGGACACCTCTATCAGGCCAGCCAACAAAATTATCAATTACTTACTCTTTTAATACTTTTGAAAATCTAATAACAGTTAGAACAAATCCATTAAAAACCATCCCAGAAACCCGGTGTCACAAGTACATTAGCGACTACTGATAATGAAAGAAAATACAACCTCTGTCCGGAATACAATGGACAGGAAATAAATAATCAAAGTACAGAAAGAAACTACACTAGTTGCAGGTCTCCTCGCAATTTGCAGCTCACCTAGTCCCTGAATCGTCCGTGCTGCTGTGCCCAGTAGGCCGCTAAAATGAAGTATACCTGTGCAACAAAAATGTACAGAAGTGTAGTATGAGTACGTAATCAACGTGTACTCAGTGAGTGTCCCGCCTATTCTCGAAGGGGTAGAGACGAGATGGTCAACTTTGACGCACTCTAATGGTCCAATGATCATTTATTCTCATTTCACATATTAATCCGTGGATTTATTCTTTACAGACATGGTTCTAATCAAATAGAGGAAACAAATAAAAACATAGTTCATTAATAGGAAAATTTCCCAAATTTCTCTTTAAAACATAATCCAAATATGTTTAAGACACAAAAGGGCAACAATAACTTAATCAAGTTCAGGCAGCAACACAGGCATGCGCAAACCATACTGAGGCGACGGCCCGATCCAACAGAAATAAATCAGCACTTGCCGAGGGTCGACGGCGCACCTGNGTCAGGAAGTCAACGTGGAGCAAATATCCAGGAAGAAGTCAATTCTCTTTTATAAATTTGAGAAAACGAAACTTAAGTCTTTAGAAAATCCTATTATTAATTTAAGGTGATTTACGCAATCAGAGCTATGATTTCACATTTATTACACATAAAGCATGCTTTTGGGTCCTAAACTATCCGGACAATAGCATAATAGTAGGTACGCACAGACTCTCGTCACCTCGTGCGCACGTAGCCCCTACAACTAGGAGCACATAATCAATTTAACTCACCTATGGGGTAATTTCCCCCTCACAAAATTAGAAAGGAGACTCACCTTGCTCCGAAGACTCGAAATCGGCATTCTACATCCTTCCGAAGGCTTGAACCAACGCACAATGCACCCAAACTAGCCAATTTAACGATAACTAATGAGAATATACTCAAATACTTATTAATAATTCAGATTATACAAGTTCCCAACTCCCCTTAGTGAAATGACCAAAATGCCTTCGGGCCCACATGCCCAAAATCCAAAATTTTTCGAAAGTAAAAGTTACCCATGACCTTAGGAATTGAAATATATAATTTTCTCCTATTTCCATTCTCAAAATCGTTGCTAAAATCTAAGTTTTATAATTTTCTAGGTTTTTCCACCAAAATCCAATATTTACACTAATTTTCATGCTTAATCTCATACATAATCAAAGTATTTAGCTTATAATAAGTGGGAATAACTTTCGTTAACATTGTTGATGAATATCCTCCATTGAATCCCTCCAACATCGCCAAATGAAGTGATGAAAATGAGAGAAATGAGCAAAAATCCGACTTTAAAATGACCCCTCTGCCTCAAGGTTTTTCCGCTTCTGCGGAATTATAGCCGCTTTTACGCCTCCGCTTTTGCGTAAATTAGGCCGCTTCTGCGTCTTCCCTGGCCTAGCCCAATTTTGCTTCTGCAATCGCATCACCGCAGATGCGGTTCCGCTTTTGCGGAGCCTTGACCGCATCTGCGGTCCTTCTCCAGGGCCCTCAAATCCGCTTCTGCGATGCCCCTTCCGCAGACGCGGTTCCGCTTCTGCGGAAATTAGACCGCATCTGCGGTCCTCAAGCCTTGGACCAAAACCAACTGCAGAAGCAAAAATACCAGCAACCAGGTCCTTCAGCCCTTTTCAAAATTCCATTTTTGATCCGCTAACCACCCGGAATCCACCCGAGGCCCCCGGGACCCCAACCAAACATACCAACCAATCCCAAAACACATTCCGGAGTTGCTCGAGGCTTCAAATCACATCAAACAATGCTAAAATCACGAATTACACTCCAAATTCAAGTTTATGAACTTTGAAGTTTCCAACTTCTATTTCCGTTGCCGAAACCTATCAAATCACGTCCGATTGACTTCAAATTTTTCACACAAGTCATATTTGACATTACGGACCTACTCCAGCTTTTGGAATTTGATTCCGACCCCGACATCAAAAGTCAACCCCCCGGTCAAACTCTCCAAAAACCTTTAACTCTTTATCTTTAGCCAAATGGATTCAAAATGGTATACGGACCTCCGAATTCACTTCCGATTGCGCCCCCAACTCCAGAATCACTATACGGGGCTACTCCCAGTCTCGGAATTCCAAACGGACATCGATAACACTGAAATGCTCTTCAAGTCAAACTTATGAAATTTCTTCTAAATTGCTAACTTCCACAATAGGCTCCAAAACGCTCCCGGGTTATCCAAAACCCGATCCGGGCATACGCCCAAGTCCAAAATCATCATACGAACCTCCTGGAACCTTCGGATCCCAATTCCGAGGTCGTTTACTCAAAAATCCAATCCTAGTTCATTCTTTCAACTTTAAGCTTCTCAAATGAGAATTATCATCTACATTTAACTTCGATCATCCTGAATTTAAATTTCAACCATGCGAACAAGTCATAATACCTGAAATGAAGTTGTTCATGGCCTCCGACTGCTGAACGGAGTGCTAGTACTCAAAACGACCCGTCGGGTCGTAACATTCTCTCCCACTTAAACATACGTTCGTCTTCGAACGTGCTGAGAACTGTGCTGGAGTTGTCTGAAATCACTGTTTAGTACCTCACGCACCTTCCCGTGCTACCAAAACTTAGCTGAGCGCATAAGCCCAATAAATTCAGAAGATATTTTCTTTTATTCAAGCCAATAAGCTTTAGAGCCCGATTCCAACATCCGGAATCCTATGCTGGGCATGTTTCCCATATACAATCACCATATCAATCATTACACGGCGTACTCAAACATAACGGCATAACTTCGCTGAATTCTTACTTTGCAACACTAAATCCACAGGGCCACATTAATATTCTCTTATCAACTTAGCCAAAATTCTACTGATCCGATGCTCCCTTTTCACCCCATGACACATACAGGTCATACTCTAATCTTTACCATACCGCCACGGCAGACGAGATGTACCGACATTTGTAATCAATCGCCAAATCAACAAAACATTAGGCCTACATCCTGACAAAGCCTTAACCTCATTTTGAACCCAATAATGGTCTTATCTCCATAATATACCTCATATAACTGGATTGCACAGAATCCTAGATCAAGGGATCTCGTCTCATCCGATACAACTGCTCAGGCAATAAGCCACCCCAGAAATCATTAAAATCTCATCTGATGCTACCATGCGCCAATAGGCCGCCAATCCGAACACAACACAAAAAGGAAATCAAAATTCTGGAAGGAATTATCTAAACCCCGCACTAATACGGACTTTTCCAAGAAAGATAGGAAGCAAAACACATAAAGGAATAGCACATAGAGAACTAGTCTCGACATCACACTGTTGCGGCGCGCAACTCGATCCAAATAACATACCCATGGCGGCGTGCCACCCGATCCATAAATAGATCTCACAAAAGGAGATTGCACTTTGAGCTAAATCTGCTTATTACAACAGAACATCGAACTTCAATCGCAAGCACGTTAAGTGCATAATATCATCCCTGAGGAAACACATAAGCGCTATAGGCTACGAAATTCAAGCACAACTGAGGTGCGATATACAACATAAATCCCAAAGCCATCCTGCTCATAACATATCATTTCTACGCGGATTCTCAACACGTAAGAAATTTTCTCAAGCCGTCTCACGACTCATACGGTGCAATACATCATTACCTGGAATAGCTGATGACAAAATAACACCCCAACCGTTCCTCCGTAGGGAACGCTCGCTGAAACAAACACAACTGGCCGGATATAAAGCCCTGTTCACATATATACATCAATACATCGATCTCAAGCCAATTTCTGATTGCACCAACTTGGTGAATAACCTTTCAAAGGTTCATAGTAACCCTCTTTTTCCTCATGACACATAAGAACAACCGTCATAATCAGAGCAACCTCCCCAATTCATAACCCAATAAACAAAGTGCCCTCCAGGTATAGCTTCTCAAACAACTGTTATTGCCGCAATCCTCATACTTGCTTAAATCTTTAGCCAATCAGGTGACTACATGCCACACTTACACAATCTTCCCATGGGACACGCTCCCACAATCTTCTAAAATAAATATCGAGTCTGCTCATTCCAACCATCGGTCGCACTAACGCTGAAAAGCGATCAAGAATCCCTATCCAGGATACAAAGCCTTTCTCATAAAACATCGATCTCCGATGACTCTGAAGCCAATACCAATTTACTCTAATCATTCAACCCTTTCCTTGCTCATCCGAGCCTGTGACATCATAGTCATTACTAAGCTGTAACCTTGATCCTCACTTCAAATCCCATACCTCTCAATGCACCCGACGTGCCAATATACGATAGAACACGATTTTTCATCATAACTCTGAAATCACTAATATCTTATCACTTCGTCATATAAGAAAGTGCACTCAACTCACTTCAGGAGAATAATAGCAACACACATGTAAATTTCCCATAACTGTAGAATATGCAAATCTGCAAGTAGTGGTCCAAGCCACCATAACCCTTCCGGAATCTGCTTCTACATAACGAGCCTTAGAAATAGAAGGCTTCTGGATAACATCAATTTCGGCGGCTGACAAGCCTGATACACACCATCACAAATCATATACACAACCTGATAACGCTGATTGAACTACTCACAGACCCCAACATGCCAAATTCAACTATGGCTAATAAATCTATTTCCTTCAAATTTATCCTTGAGTGCTTCGGAAATAGTACCAGTTCTCTTCAACACATAACACGCTCCATCTACACTCATCCTGAGTGACCTTGAACCACGAGACCATGTTGTCTCAACCCTTAGGAACCATTTCATACTCCTCAATCGCTATATTACAATCCAACCATCACGAAATATTCTGTGCCACTTCTCATAAGTTGCTTTCCAAGCTTGATCCTTAACTGTACCTATAAACTCGATATCATTAGGTACCACATTTTACTTCTTGAATTTACTAGGACCGTTACTGAGAGCCACCTGCTCTGACTTGGTCCCGAACATAATCGACTACATAAATCTCATAACACATGAATACCCTCTCAACGAGGCACCTAGCAGAATCACTCCCTTTAAAACCCACCTCCATACAAGGCATAAATCCCGAATTCTTCCCCAAGTTCGAACATGAGCCCATAAGTCCAATCATAGCACATCTTTAACAATATCTCTGCTCAAATTACTACTTATGATACTTTTTCCGTAGCTGAGATAATCCCCTCAGTATGTTATTATCAAGAAACTTTGCAAGCAGCTAACCATGCAACCCAAATCATGAGCGGTGGGACTCTCCCACTTAGCTTGAAGCCAGTATTACAATACTCTGGAGTTCACCATTCTCAATTTTCTACTGACATAACCTTGCACAATCATCTGCCGCAAATTCTCGGAATTCTCATGCAAATCTCCATCTTTCATATTAAGAATCATCATCCACCTTCGCACCAACATTCGCTGGCATTCTTGGTATCTTACCGTAGAAGCTCAATTTGATACTCTAAATCATTAGCAGCCATTCATGCGACAATTCCCCTTGCTACATATCCAGTAGAACTCTTCGCAGGAGCCTCGCCAACCTCGCGACTGCTACCCTGCTCACCGAAATACCCCACCTGTCGAAATTACTCCCCAACATCTTTCAATGCTGCTGCATGGGGTACCATTACTACGACATTAATAACCCACCCTGAGTTCGAGCCTACTCTCCAGCTGTACGAGTCCATTCACCCATCGTGGATATCTATTAAATGTGCGACAACATCCTTTCGCTTCACCGTCGAGCTACGCCTTTCTTCACTTCAAGCAGCTCATTTTTGTCATACACCATCTCCTGTCGCATAACAATACTATGCTTCGATTTAATCTACCGACTTCCATTTCTCGTCGTTAAAATCCCCACTTCGAATTTGATCTGAAAGTGCCCATAACCAAGCGCCGATATTCTCAAGTCATTCCAGACACCCTTAAGGTGCATAGTTTTCTCATTACCAAGCCTCTACGCAGCTCCGCCGCTCCCCCACTTTGGGCAAACTCACTTCTTCAATCAACTGCTCGGCATGCGCTTCCCCAGCCTGACCCTTTAGAAATTTAAAACTCCGCATGACATTTTTCACATGTCTTTTCCATCTCTTGTTGCTCAGTTGTTACCTTAAAAATTCATCTTTATAGAACTTGAGCCCACAAATCCCTACTGGCCTAAACCTTTTTGAAGGTCATCTTTATCGGCCTGTCAATATTTGAATCATTGATTAAATCCTAAACCACCACATCCCGCAATATTCGATGGCTGTATTTCCAATGCCATTTCACCATATGTTGCCTCAAGGGCTGATCATAGAAGATCATAACACCGATAAACTTAATACGTCCAATTAGGACAACAGCGCCCCAATAGAGGAGAGAACTCCTTCACGCTTGATATTACCACACTTCATTACTTTCTCTAGTCAACATCTGACCATACTTGGTTCGATTGACTTTCCCTCACCGGGAATAAAATACTGAGTCCTTTGATTACACTGAGTAAACCTCCCTTCAATTCACTCACTGCCTAGACACATGGGCAACATCCTACCATTACAACAACGCTGCAGAAATAACTGCTCATGAGCATCATGGCAACCTGTGCCTAGCCTCAAGGCTCTTAGAAGTTCTGCTACTGAGCTGACCTGGAGAATACCCTCCCATAATGCGACTATAATAGTCTAATCAACTATACATGGAAAATTATCCCACACCACATTTGTAGTGCCATTTCTATTCTTCAATTTTTTAATTTATAATAAGCGCTCGCATCGCGCAAGATTGAGTGGAAAGGAATCAAAGGCATAAGCCTCAAAGGAATCGAA